>JARYHS010008074.1:67462599-67487299 GCA_031002005.1 Vandiemenella viatica
GATGCAATGAATTTTTTTATTATTATTTGAAAGAACAAAGAATGCAGTCTTAATTTACTTGGTTTTGAAAATGATATCTTGTAAATATTTATCTCCATTGTCCAAACACTGACGGAGTCTATCCTGGAAGTTGTCCATGACTCTGTGAATCGTATTCAGAAGAATAGCATTGATTTCTTCAGTGATGGAAGCGTTCAGTTCATCGATAGTTCAGGGATGATGCCCGAACCCCTTTTCCCTGAGGTAACCCCATGGGGTTAAATCAGGTGGTATGGGAGGCCACCCAATGTCAGCTCACAAAGAGATAAGATGACCAGGAAACATTTGTCTCAGAACTTCTATTGAACACCATGATGTATGGGCTGTAGCACCATCTTGTTGAAACCATATGTTGTCATTGTCATGCAATAATTCATCCAATTTTGGTTTTAAATTTTTTTTTAAGCATGTGACAATATGAAGCAGAAGTCACTGTTACAGCTTGACCATCTTCTTCGAAAATGTAGGAAATCCAAACAAAAAAAATCTGCAACAGTGCACTACAGTGTCATTCGAGGGCTGTGGAGAGGTCGTTTGTGGAAGTTCCGAGGGTTATTCTGAGCCCAGTATCGGAAATTTTGCTTATTTACAGTTCTGACCAGGTGAAAATGGGCCTCATCACTACAGATAAAAACAGTGTGATAGGTATTCTGCAGAATGTCGCAGCAAAAATGTGTTCGTGTGTTTCACTTAACTCTTGCACCATCTGCTTCTTGTATAGGTGCAATTTAAGGTCTCTATTGACGATTCTTCTGATAATACTAGCAGATAACCCAAGTGCAGTGGCTTGTTTACAAACAGAATGCTTGAGGGATTGTTGAATTAAAACCAGCACTCTATCCACATCTTTCACTGATGTTGACGTCCTAATTCGGCCTGGTGGTTTTCTTTTTAATGCCTAATAGAGTTAGATACCCAATTCCTAATTGTTGGTGCAGAGGGAATGGGGTCATGATGACCAAGAGCAAAATGTACACGAAATACACACTGTGTTTTTAACACAGATCCGCCATTTTGAATGTACTCTTCCACTACGAATGCTTGATGTTGTCCCAACCAAGCCACTGCTCCACTGAAAACTGCACGTTATGCACGTCTAACGATGCTATCCCCACCCTTTTGCTCCCACCCATGTTTGGACAATGACCTCATGAAATCGGCAAGATTTCTATGACTCGCACTGTACAATAGAAAAAAAAAGTTTGGTAACAAAACTAAAGGAAATAAAATGAACAATTAATGATAACATTTTTAGTGCATGATTGTTAATTCTGCCTTTTTAACTGCATGCAGGTGAAGCTGAGTGGGCGCCCACAGGACACATGTGCAGAGTGGGCAGGTCCTGGACTGGTAGCAGTGGGCACAGGTGATTCCACAGTGAGACTGTGGGACCTGGCGTCGGGCGAGAGTGGTGTCTTGCAAGCCGATACTACTGGCTCTGTTACCTGTCTTGCCTACTGCCCACAGAAACGTTAGTATTTTACTTTGTCAGAAGAAATAACTTTAAATAATTGTGAAAATTTTAAAAAAAAATTAAAGCTGTATACATTATTGAATTCAAGAAATATTTATAAATAATTAAAGAAAATTTGCTTATTTAAATGATAGAAGGAAATATAGCGATGAAGGAAACATTATAATCATTCTTTAAAGTTATTTTATAACCTTTAGAAACAAATAGAATGGTATGATATCAGGAAAGTGAAAGATTGGATGGGGAAAAGCCATGGTTGGAAGGATTTGGTTAAAAGTATTTTAAAGGAAATTAAAGAAACTTTGTGTAAAGAAACTTTAAAATAAAAAAAATGTGGAAAAGAAGTCTACAAATTGTGCTACAAGGCTGTATAATATACTCTAAAAGCCATCCTTCACCAAGGATGGTTGGGGCTGAACAGTAGTAAAACTTATCCTCCGAGTCGCCTTTATTAATGACATATGCGTGTATGTCAGTTTTTAACTAAATTTGGTAATGGTGACAGTGAAACTGCCACTAAACACTGAAAATAAGGTGGATAGGGAAAATAACCCATGGCTTACCACAGATGAAGGCAGGAGGGCCAGTCTTATTTTCAGTTTTCAACAAAAGCACTAAATAAATACCAGAGTTTACTCAGCTTGAAAACTGACAGGTATTCATCCAATTTCTTGTATATTTCATCATTAGTCTGTTCACAAAATCTGCTTCAGTTAAAGTACATAATCATACTATCTGACTACAATAGTTTTTAGCATTTCAAATGTTAAGCTCAGTTAAAATTATGAAAACCTAATCAAGCTTGATTGATCTATTTCTTCAAAAAAGAAAGTAAGACATTTTAATGTAGAATTAAAACCAAGAAATGAAGGCATCATCTGATAAGTGTGGCAAGTGTTTCATAGGCTATTTCACCTAAAAAATGTTTTCTAGAATACAAAAGATGAATGTTTGAAAACAAACCTCTCATTGAAACGTAGGGTGAAAATAGTAAATTTAATGCTGTTATCTGAATAATTCAGATTCATATTTAACCTATGTGTATTACTGCCAGGACTTCTCTGTGCGGGAACATCACTTGGGCAGGTTTCAATGTGGCGAAGGTGCCCAAACTCAAGTGCTGGTGGAAGTGAGAGTGGTGCAGATGCAGATAGCTGGGCAGCTCTGCGTAGTTGCCAACTGCATGGCAGCGTAAAGCAACTCAGCTGGGGTGGAACATTGCTTGCTGCAAACACCGTCACTACTGTGTATGTTCTGCGAGAACAGAGACTCTGTGCTTCATATGCAGACTCGGTGAGAAACAGTTGTGTATTACCTCCAACAATCTTTACCACTGTTGCAAATTGATTTCAATTCTGCCATGCAATTATTCCACCTTTCAGTTATTCATGTGATACACTGATTCTGTTTTCTCCACTGTTGTTGGCATTTTTATTCCAAATATGCAATTATAACTACAATTTTTAATAGAAAAATGCTTATATTTTTTGTGATTTTCTGTTCTGAAGTGTGTTGCACTGACATATTCTTTGTTATTAATCTGTTACTAAATGGTTTGTTCATTGTTTTCAGTAATCACTCGTACTCTATCATCATATTAACTAAACAATATAACATTGCTTCTCACTTCTATTAAACTTCTACGTGTTTTGCTGACAATCTGTTTTCACTCCATTTGTCATTCATTAGCATATGGAGGTATCAGCTTCAGTCCATCTTAATGACTGATTATCTTCATACCCTTCACTGTTTTTTATAGTTACTTTATTCTTGCAAGGATTAAATATTTGTTTTATTTAACGGGTTATCCAAACTTTTTTTTTTTTTTGTCATTGAAGTTTTCGTGCATTCATCTATCTTTGTTTAGATTCATTTATATTTGTCTTATATTCAAAAAATTCAAATAAATTATCTTGATCTATGTTATCATTCTACCACTAAAACTACTAGTGTATTAACATCATTTTTATCTCAGAACTCCATTTTATTATAATCATATGGTACCTATATATTTATCCTCACCTTTTCATGTGAATGTTAGTAAGAAATATGCAATATATGAGACATGAAAATAGATATGTTGTCTTATGCATTAGAAAGTGCGAAAAATATTATTTCTGTGAATTTTGGCTCCCAAATTCAGTTAAGAAAGATATGAGATTGCTCAATGGCAATCAAGATAAAAAAGAAAATTTTAGGATGTTTTTTTTTAAAAAAAGGGAAATGCAGAAGGTGACACTGATGAAATACAGGTATGCAATGTAAATATACTGTCCAACTGCATCAAAACTAATGAAGCGTTAAAAGAGTAAAACTATAAAGTTTAGATGAAATATATCATCAATTGCTGAAATAAAGTTAAATTTTTGTCTTATAGTTGCAGTTTATCAACAAAATAGATAAACCTGTAAAAAAAGATGTATCATTTGTGTGCCTTGTCAGTAAAGCAAGAACAGAGTCTCCCAGTATATAAAATAACTGTTATGTCCAAAGCAAAACCTTTAGTTAAATGATGACACCATAAACATTGACAGGGCAAAAACAGAACAATTGAATGGCAGTCTCCAACATATACACAGTCGTATTATGAGCTGGAAAGATGTAGCCTCTGATCAATCTGTGTGGTGACAAATGGTACAAACGGACTTATATTTTGAAGAACAATATCAACGACTAGAATATGACAAAAGAAATCATAGGAAGGAACAAGAGAGGATGATCCATGATCCTGTATGTGTTTGACATGTGTCACCATTGTGTAATATTCGGTGATTCTAAAATTGGACATTTTAGCTACTTAAGGATCCTGAATAACAAAGACATGTTAATACTTACAAACAAGTGAATGCATGTATACCATGTATTATTAGCAGAGTGAATGACAGATTAAATGTGGAATACTTGGGATATATTGCTCATGGTGATATGTATGGAAACACCCTGTGTGTGGAAGGGCAGGAGGCAGGGAGATGAATGGACTGTTGCATCATAGATAGATGGATTGAAACGGGGGGAGGATATGTACCTGTGCCAAACATTTTTACAATGAATGTCCTTACTGTCAATCTCCAATGTTTTATCTTCTGTACTTGAAGAGAGCGATAGATTCCACAATTAAATGTGATTCTTTGGTGAGAAAATATGGCATTGTATCCACAAATAACTTAGATTTCATAGCACACAATTGAATTATCATATCTCTTTTAATATTATCATTATTTTTTTTTAAAAGATAAAAAAACAGTGTGAAAACAAATAATATTCTTCTCAACTCAATATTTGTTCAAACTAAACTATATTCCAATATAAGTGATACTGTGCATATAATAAAAGACAGAATTTATCAGTTTGCATGCTATATGTAAGCTACCTTACTCTCTATTTTCAATATTCAGTCACAATCCGGCAAAGTTTGAGGTTAACATCAGTACACGATACCATAGTTGAAACCGAAATAACAACACACTAAGTTCAGAAAAGTAAATAAACCACACATAGCAACCATAAATAAGAAGTTTCTAGTAAAATATAAACCATAAACTTACCTAAATGAGCGTAATCCTGAAGTAAAATACACAAGTTTGTCTACGCAACCACAACACTAATATTCCACTAAATTGACCACTGTAAAGCACTTCAATAATTAGAATTTCACCATCTGATATTAAATTCACTAATGACTCGCAGTTCCAGACCAATTTAAAGCAGTAAATTTGATTTTAAAGCATCTCCACATGGGAGTTAGTTCAATATTTAATTCCACCACATCTAAGTAATTTCAGAGCTTTAAAAGTAAATTTAACCAAGCAAAACAACCAGCCAGTTAAATATTCGTTAAGTTTCCGGTAACCATCAACTAATAGAAAGAAAATATAAGTAAATAATAGTCAACTGGGTGATGGCGTCGTAGCAACGGACTTTGAAAATATAATTTCTCTTCGACTAACATATTTCACGAACTAAAAACTTTTCTAGAGTACTTAAATTAAGTAAAGGTTCGATTTAAATTTAGTTTCAGGCCACAACTGTCTTTAAATAAAAAGTGAAGTTTCGGTTGCACAAGTTAGGAAAACAGTAAAATTTAGAAATTCTATAACTTCTGATAGCCTTAACCGATTTAAAAGATTTTTACACCACTGGACTCGACAGAGGCCGGAGAACACTTTGAAAATAATATTAACTTGAGATTTTAAAGTTTTGAGGGGTCACAATTTTCATGTGACGTATGATGACGTATCGCAATACGCGAAACAAATGTGCTTTTAATTTAACCAACCTTCAAAATTCATTTTCACCTGGTCTGGAAGCTCTGAAAACAAAACCTAACACACCACTACACTTTTCTCATTACGCTCTTCATCTTGTAATTTTCGAGTAGCACTCAGTTAACAGGTTCTTTTTCCAGATAGACTATTGTCTAGGTCAGTAGGTCAGTTTGATAAAAGGGACCCGGCCGCCATTTTTAACACATTTTGTTGAAGTGCTCGGTCGAGTTCACATGTAGTCGTGTGTGCTTAAGTTTGAGAAGACCCGCGGTCGCGGTGGCTTATGGGTAGACAGGTCAAGAACAGTATGGCTTACCGACGCCATTTTTAAAACCGGCATGGCCAACGTAACATTCTAAAACTTTCCGACATGAGTTCATCTTAACTTTCAATTTCATTTGGGGTGGTGCGGTCTGTTCTGTTTCATGACTTGTGATTTTCGGCAAATGATTTTCTCCGATTGCCATTGCTAACTGTGACTTTTGTAAGTTCTGTGATTTTTTTTTTTTTTTTTTTTTTTTTTTTTTTTTTTTTTTTTTTTTTAAAGAATATAGACTTCAGTTATCTGGATGCAGACTTTCATTTCTACTTTAGTACCTTTCTTACAGGAGGTTAATCTGTAAGAGGCGACTGTGGTCATCTTTTCAGTTAGCATTCTACAACGTTTTACACGGTTATAGAACTTTTTCCGAACTTTGACAACTTTTTGGATGACTTCAAGCTTAGGTGGACAAGCCGATACCAACCCTGATATTGGTTTAGACCCTAACATATAGAAAAGCAACAGTCATGTTTATCTGTTTCTTCTTTTTTATTTTTTGGCCAAATTGACTATAGTCATAGTGTGAGGGCATATTATAAATGATACAAATTGTACATCTCCAGGTTATGCAATAATATGGAAAGATGCTAATATTCATTAATAATTCTTGCAAAACTGATGGAAGGATAAATGTTGCTGGGTATTTTCTTCAATTTCAATGTCTGTTTCAGTGGCATATATAGAAGTAAGTGATTGTAGATTGGTTTATGTTGAACAAATACACTGTCAATGTACCTAGCAGCTAGACCACTCGTAATCAAAATTTCTGTTGCCTGTAATATTATTTAACTTCTTTCCTTAACTGATTTACATTTTTTATTATTATTATTATCCATTTTCATAAATTTCAGTCTTCCATTTATTACTGAAGCAAAACTGGTTTGTCTCATTGTATTTACTGAGTTGAATGATGATTTAAATAACTACTTTCTTCTTGGAATGTTTTATTTTTCTCTGTATATTTGTTTTTGATTATTGTTATCTCTGCTATCAGTTCTCCTGTTCTAAAATACAGAAGTTTATCAACTAAATATCTTTTTTTTTTTCTTTCTTTTTACTAAAGTAAGCATTTATATATAATTACAATGTATTATCTATATCGCTTTGCAAAACCTATGGAACTATCATTTCCTGTGACCGTCAAAGTAATACAATATTTGTCCATGATGTAGGAACTGGTAACATTTGTAGTAAGTAATATGAACTCTAACAGAAAAAGTAACCCGTAACCCTTCATTTATCAAACACAGAATAATTGTGAACCTTGTGATACAAATTGAAGTTTACTATATTTCAAGCCACTTCTTAACCATGTAAGAGTTTCTGAGACATATGTCAAGTTTATGTTGTTACCTATAGTGAAGTCTGACTGCTGAATAATGGAATATTGTTGAAAATTGGCCAGGAAGTGAATAAAACTGATAATTTTTGTAGGTAATGCAATTGGGGAGGGGGAAACAAGTTTATCGTAGAGTAAGGAAATTAAAGTCTATTAAATAGCACATTTGAAGGAAGGAAAACTTGGTGGGATAAAGGTAACAAAAAAGAATGTGAGAAGTAAAACCACCACTTACCACAGTTGAAGGGAGGCAGGCTGTGGTGATAAACACAAAAGAAAGGAATACAACTGCACAATATTTTAGTTGACAATTTGGCCAGAAGACAAGTGTGAAACAGTTTGATGGGAGGAGGTGCTATGGCATATTTTAGTCAGGTTAAAGGGGTTTGTATTGGCACATTAAAATTTTCTAGAGATAAGGCATACTGCTGAAGCCATTTCGTTGTGTACTGTCAAGGATTTTTCAAAGAAAAAGGAATATTTCATGGAAAAACCGTAGTCACATCTATGATAATGGATGAGATTTATGGTTTTCATACAAACAATGTGTGAATTAAGTAGTGTAGAGAAGAGGGTATGGTATTTACTGAATACCAGAGCTTATGTGAGGTACTAGGGGTGCTGGGTAATGGATTTTCTTGCTGTAAAATACATGTGACTCAGACACCTGGGAGAAGTATTTGGTCTACAAGAGATGGTAGCTGACAGAATGAAGTAATTGCCAAAGGTTTGTGGGTTTGATGTGGATAGAAGTATACAGGCAGAATTGGGGTAGTGATGTATTTGTCTCAAGCAAGGTGATGAGATGTGGGAACATAGTCAAGTGAACTTCAAGAACTGGTTGTTTTTGTGGGGATTGAAGATGTCAGGAATGCAGTTTTCACTTTGCTTCCAGATATACTCTATACCACTACATCAAACAATAATTTTTAAGAAGGATCATTTCAAGGAATACCTCTCCTAGTTGACCAAGAATGAGGTTGGCACATGAGGGGGCCAAGTGGTTGTGCAAGATAGAACTGATTAGTTGATAGCATAGTTATAATTTGGTAGAAATCAAAAAATTTTGACAGCATGAATATGGAAGACATATAGGGCAAATTGAGGGTGGAAATCCAGGAACTGGTCCTGAGCACTGAGTTGCTGATAGTGAGGTATCTACTGCATAGGGAGATAATGTCTGTAACAGGAAGATGGTGAGGAAGTAATTTGTGTAGTAAAGTCTTTTCTCCATCAATATTTCACCATTTCTGTATGTATCTGTGTACAGATGTGATGTCTCTCACACAATTAAGGAGTCTTCTGAAATTTTACAAAGTGAAGGGCTTACTTCCTCTTTCTTTGTTCATATTTATTTGAACAGTAGTTATATAAAATAAATAACTCTAAGGTTTCTGCCGGTTAATTGATTTATTTTATTCTTTTAACGATGTTTCGGCAACTGTCATTGTTGCCTTCATCAGGTTAACTCTTAAATACAAAGACAAGACTGTGACTGACTCGCAAGCCAGACCTGGCTCCTATAAATAGCCTGTTGCCTAGGGAAGCTTCATGCTGCTCTTTGATTGGTCGGTGATGCACACGGCCTCAGACGGGATCAAACCGGTTTGGTTGCATCTCTGCATCTCGTGGCTGCACCCCATAGCTCAGCAACTGGATGGCATTTAGTAGCTCCATGGCACTATCTTGAGTGATCACCCATCCAAATAAAAACCACGCATAATGTTGCTTAACAGTTGGCATGTGTGGTCACCCATCCAAGTGCTCACCACGCTCATCGTTGCTTAACTGGTGGCATTACACAAGGGCTCTGGAACTGACCAATCACGACGGCTTATCTCCCATTGGTCAACGTGTCAAGACGGTGTCTGCTTGGAAGGCTGTGTCTAGCACGTTGCTATTTTAGGTCTTTTACGACTGGCTCTCAAGCCTCGCTCAGGAAAAGATCACCATCTCTGTTAATGCTGTTGTCGAATCTCCAGCGCTTCTCTGATCACGGAGTCCCAGAAATACGATATCTTATCCAGAACTTCAGTATTGTCAAAGTTGGTGCTGTGAAAATTTTCTATAGCATGTTCTGCTAATGCTGACTTGTCCAATTGTAGTAACCCGAGAGTTATTTATTTCAACAATACACTGGGAAAAACTAAAATGTCATATCAGTAGTTACTTGTTAGGCTAAAATTTTCTGTTCTTGACTTAATGGTAACAATTGATTGAAAATATAGTACATGCATCAGAAGTGACATGTTGCTTCGTATTGATCCCCACAATTTTCCTCGTGTTTTCAGGTGTCTGCAGTACAAGTATCACCCAGTGTTCTGCTGGTTCAGAAACACTCTGCTGGCAACAGCCATAACATGGAGCTGAAAGCAGACCTGCAAGTGACGGGGGTGGCAGTATCGGCTGAGCACATTGCGGTGTGGAGTGCTCGTACTGTCGCCGTGTATCAACTGCTGCCACCCCAAGAGGGAGCCACCTCTGTTCCTGCTGCCTCTATGGCTGCTAAGGTTGTTGGTAGGTATTATGGTTTCCTTAAAAGTCTCATATTTTACTATTAAAGATAGATTATACTCTGCTGACGTAACTACCAGCCTTTGATATGGTCAGCAGGCATAATTTTAACTTACAAAGCTTAGGCATTCATGCACTGATAATACAGATGTTAGTAATTATCTCGTATTACACCTAACAACTTATGCTAAAGAGTCCACATTTAAAGTTTTTAATTTTTTGTATTACCAAAGATGCCATAAACATGGTTGTGGCTCATTCTGATACACTTTTACTATGTTAAAGACATCTTCCAACTATCTGAATTCTTGAATCTTATTTCTTTAACATGGAATCTCTCTTAAAAATAACAGAATATTATTATAAACTAGCTGATGCCCACAACTTCGTTCGTTACCGACAAGTAACCACCACGGTGTATGATGGGAGACTCAAAGCTAATACCACACACAAACATCAGTGCTCTGCACAGGGTATTTATGGCTGCAAAGTGAAATATAGGGACACAACATGTCTATGGTCGAAATTTGAAATTGCCCTCAGGTGACCAATTTGAACCACAAAATCCCCCACACCCCCATAGATACCGACAAGACACCACCAAAGTGCATGATGGGAGACTTGAGATTAATACCACACACAATCATCAGTGGACTGTGCTGGGTAGTTTGAGCTGTGGAGTGAAATACAGGGTGTTTCAAAAAGGACTTTACAACTTTGAAAATTTATATAAATTTTATGAAACAAGGTACAGAGCTGGTTTTGGTGTTGGTTTAAAGGAAAACACTTCAAGTTTTTTTTACCTTAAACTAAAGATGTTCTATGTGGCTTCCGTTGATTATTCTGCAGACATCCCATCGGTAGTCGATTTTTTCCCAGACTCGCACTAGCATTTCAGGTGTAACTTGCTCAGCAGCAGCGTAAATTCTTGCTCTAAGTTCAGGTAGAGTGGCCGGCAAAGGAAATACGTATACCATATCTTTTATGAAAACCCAGAAGAAAAAATCTAGCGGTGTTAGGTCTGGGGAACGGGGGCCATGCAATTGGCACATCACGGCCAATCCATTGACCTGGAAAGCGGTCATTGAGAAAATCCCGGACATCAGTCAGATATTATGGTGGTGCGCCATCTTGTATAAAGAAAACATTTCGTTCTTGGTCATCCTCATCCATCTGTGGTATCAAAAATTGTTGCAACATATCAAGGTACACTATCCCGTTGATGGTTCTCTCTTGGAAAAAGAATGGAGCCGTACATTTTCCTCTTGCTCAACGCACAAAAAACGTTCACTTTAGGGCTATCACGAACATGTTGCAATGTTTCATGTGGATTTTCACTGCCCCAAATCCTACAGTTATGTGTATTAACCTTGCCACTTAAGTGAAAAGTTGACTCGTCAGAAAAGATTATGTTGTCCAAGAAATGTTCATCATCCACTCGATTTAACATATCCACACAGAAGTTCCTACGTGCAATCTTATCAGTGTTTTTAATTGCTTGTAAAAGTGAATATCGGTATGGTTTCAAATGCAAACGTTTTCTCAACACACGCCAAACCGTCGTATGTGGGACTTGCAGCTCAAAAGTTGCACGCCGGGTCGATTTCGTAGGGCCGTTGACAAAACTTTTTCTCACTTGCTCAACGACCTCATCAGATGTGCTTGGACGACCTGAGGATTTTTTATGTTTTACTGAGCACCCTGTTTCTACAAAACATCTATGCCACTCATAAATTGTAGGCCTACTAGAAGGATCTTTAGCGTACTTGGTACGAAAATTACACTGAACTGTTGTCGCAGACTTCGATTCTTCAAACCAAAATACACCGCTAGCACGCTCAGGTCCAGTGAAGGCAGCCATCTTTAACGTAACTGCTGCTAGCGCTTGTGCGGCGCGATTAGGCACTAGCGGACTACGCGAGTCAAAACTTGAAGTGTTTTCCTTTAAAACAACACAAAAACCAGCTCTGTACCTTGTTTCATAAAATTTATATGAATTTTCAAAGTTGTAAAGTCCTTTTTGAAACACCCTGTATAAGGACATACATGTTTATTTTTTATCGGGTTCACCACACCCAAACAGCTACTGACATGCAATCACCATAGTGCACGATGGAAGACTCCAGGCTACTACTGCACACAAACGCCCATGATCTGCGCATTGTAGTTGTGGCTGCAATGTGAAATATAGGGACACACACAATTCTTTGGTTGCAATAGGAAAATGCCCTATGTTGACTATTTTCAACCACTATATCTCCCATGCCTACAGTTACCAACATGTAACCACCATAGTCCACGATGGGAAACTCGAGGCTACAACCATACACAATCACCAGTGCACTATATAGTTGAGGCAGCAAAGAGATATATACGGACACATATGTCTTTGGTCGAAATATGAAAATATCCTTGATCGACAACTTTCGACCGCCATGTCTTCCACACCCCCACAATTACAGAAAATCAGCCAACATTGCGCATGATCAGTGAAGGTATGCTACTACCACACACACACACCAGTGAACTGCGCTAGTTAGTTTTGGTGAAAAAGTGAGACATAGGGACACACGACTTTGGTTGAAATACGAATGCGCCCCACACCGACCACTACCAACTACAGTACCATATCTCCCACACCCCCATAGCTACTGACATGCAACCACCATAGTGTATGATGGAAGACTTGATGCTACTACCACACACAAACACCAATGGTCAGCACTAGGTAGTTGTGGCAGGAAAGAGAAATATAGAGACACACAAGTCTTTGGTGAGAAATAAGAAAATTCCCTGCATCGACCACCTTTAACCCCTTATCTCCCACACCCTCACAGCTATCGGCATTTGGCCAATTTTGTGCATGATAGGAAACTCCATGCTACTACCACACACAAATACCAGTGATCTATGTTAGGTAGTGGTGGCTGGAAAGTGAAATATAGCGAAACATACGTCTATTTTTTATATATATATAAGATAATTTATTTAGAAGCCAGTGTATTAAAGTTACAAACATTTTGAATTTGTGCTAAGAATATTTAATTAATAAATTTTGTATTCATTGATCATATTTTAGAAGGGCTATTAAAAGCAGATCTCAACAAAAGGTATTAAAATAAAGAGCTTTAAGAAAAAGAAAGTACATAATGAGATCAATTAAGTAAACTATATATATAACACTATCTAAGCCAATAAATCAGGTAGGATATTTGACATTGTATTTACTCTTATAACATGAGAGATAAGTCTTTCCCGGCATATCTTTGATATAAATTCTTCGCGGGTTTGCCGCCGGATTACATTTTCTGCTGACGAGCTTTCGGCGACTTGCACTGCCGCCATCATCAGGCCCGTTGTATCTAAAGGAACAACAAAAACTGAACTGAATAGCAGAACAGAAGCGAGCCAGGATCGTTGTCGACGTCCGATTGGCTGACTACAATGACGCAACCATTCTGTGACTGTGATTGGTCGGTTGCGAAACCAGGTGTAGATATACACCAGCGTTGTACTGACAGTTGGCTCCACAGAGTAAACCAAAGCCAAGGTTGTTATAAATGGAAGGAAGATGGAATACACACGTCAATGTTCGCATAACGTCAATGTTCAAATTGCCTCACCGTTCACGTTATTCTACCACTATTATTCATGATGTTTAATCTCGAGAATCTGTAGGGAGCCAAGCGGTATTCTGATTGGCTGACTACAATAACTGTTCTCATAGCGTCATCATTCACATTATTCTCACACAGAAATATCACAAAAACTTCTTTAATGAAAGACCCCCACATTATATATTCTTCCAACATTTACTGTCATTAATTATGATGTTAAACTCGAGAAATCCATAGGGAGCCATGCGGTCTTCCGATTGGCTGACTATAACCCCGTTCTATAATACTTGTCAGTGATTGGTCGGCACACTCTCCACTCTCCTATCATCCGTCAGCGAGACACTTGGTTGTTTAAGAATGGCAAAAACAAGTTTCCATGCGTCACTGAGCCATACACTCAAGTCCCTGTTCATATTATTATTATTCAGATGTATCTCAATAGCTTCTTTAATCACAGATTTATAGAAGAAGGAACACTTGGCTAGAACTCTCACATTATCGAAATCCATACTGTGACCATTTTCGATCACGTGTTGTGCCACAGCAGATTTTTCTAGTTGAAACAACCGGATGTTGTGCTGATGTTCAGTCACACGGGCCTGTATAGTGCGGATGGTTTGACCAATATAACTCTTACCACATTGGCACGGTATGCTGTACACTCCCGGATGATTTGGGTTTAAAAACAAGGGAAAATACACCCAACACTCACCAAAGTTGAAGGGAGGAGGGCGGCAGCAACACAGCACAACACACAAACAAAGAAAAAACAATATTTCGGGTGAAAATCCCCTTTTTCTTTGTTTGTGTCTTGTGCTGTGTTGCTGCCGCCCTCCTCCCTTCAACTTTGGTGAGTGTTGTGTTTATAGATAAAAGTATATTTTTTGTTGCTGAACTTAGAAATTGTTTGGCCATCAGTTACCATCTGTTTTGTCAACCAGCAGCATCTACGTTGACTCTGTATAGATATCACATGACCTCTGTGTAGCCAAGCTAAGTACCTATTTCTGCCTTTCAGCCCCATTTTATTAATTATATTCTTTTCCCTTTATATGTTCTTATTGAAAGTAAGTTATGCATTTTATTTTCGATACAGATAGCTCATTCAAATAATTCTGTTTTCTTAGGTGTTAATTTTAACAGTTCTTTTTTACACATAATATTAAGGTAATTCCGGTTTCCATGTCCAAGTATAAGATTTCTTTTAATGTATTGCATATATATATAGTTCCTTATATTTTGATAGTTAGCCCAACATCCACAAAAGTTCCTAATGCTTTGATAGTTACTTTAGCCACAATTACTTAAAATCAATGATCATAACTTGCCATTCTACAATCCCTCTTCAGGTGGCCAGATTCCATAGTAAAAAACCTTTATTATTAAAGTTTTTGACGTATTATATATTATATTCTGCTGTAAAAACATTTGTTTTATCAGTTGATGATTTATAAAATTTTCGGCATTGTCTTCAATAGTTGTAATTGTGATTTTACTTTTTAGGTTTCAGTGGTTCTGTCTTTTCTTGGTAACATATCAATTATATCTCTGGCATGACTGTAGTTTGAAGGTAATTCTTTCAATATGCAATTTAATTTCTCCCGCTCTTTTACAGTTGCACCAACGTCTTTTGACCAATTATCAAGTTTAAAAAATGATTGATATGTGAATAATTTTTCAGTTTAATATTATTTTTCAATTCAGTACCACCTAAGTTATAGCTATGAACAATTTGTAATTCCGTAGACCTCTCACATACCTTCATCAAACTTCTCTTCCTCCAGTAGTTGAACAAGAAATATATAAAAACAAAAATTCTCACTTTTAATATTGAAAAATAAATTTTGTAAAAAATTATCCAGAACCCTCAAAGACTAGTGCTTAAATAAGTTAAATGAGTGTTTAATACTTTTTTCAAGTAAAACCATTTTCAATAAGTACTTTTATTAGGTGTCTTTGTTTTTGCCCCACCCTGAAGCTAATCCTGGATACACCCATGACTACAAATTAAATCAGTGCAAACAACTCAAAATTAACGTTGCAAACTATTACCGAGCGTGGTAGTGTGATGGTTAGCGTTCTGGCTTCGCACTCGGGAGGACGGCGGTTCGAATCCCTGTCCAGGAATCCAGATTTGGGTTTTCCATGGTTTCCCAAATCACTCCAGGCAAATGCCGGGATGCTTCTTTCAAAAGGCCATGGCCGAATTCCTTCCCATTCCTTGCCCCCCATCCTTTCCCATCTCTAAATTCCTCGCTGTTAAGAGACGTAAAACAGTAAAAAAAATTTACAAACTATTTTCTATAAATATAGATGATGAATTTAAAAACAGTTGAAAGTGCAAAACAAAATATACTAGCATATAATACTAGGCAAAATTGCTGAATAGTGATGTGAACTGGGATAGGAGTGAAATTTTTACATACTGTATAAAAGTAGAAGATTAAGTTAGAAAGACAACAGTTTCTTTGTAGACATTATTATGTTTAAATGTCACTGAACTTGATACTTCCTTAAATGTCCTTTTACCAACTTTTTGTGCTGGAGGCTTGGTTTCATATTCTATAGTAGATGTGTCTTTCTTTGAGAATTCAAAATTTTGCTCTTTGTAGAAATTATTAAAGTACAAAATGAAAATGGGCCAGTCCCATAAGGATTATCTGCTTAGATCCTCACTGCACTAGAGGATTCATAGACTGCTTATCCTACACAACAGGTTAATCATGCATACTGCATAGTTCGGAAATGGTTTTAATCACAGCTCTCTCCTGATGGTTTATTTTTGTTCTCTTTCTGACTCACTTTTAAAAATGTTTTTGAGGATTCACCTGCCAATTTCAGGGTCTTTTCCATGTGAGGTGGACACATGTGTGCTGTATGAAGAGAGTCTGGTAGTGCTGTCAGTGGGGTCAAAGCTGGAGATTCGTATGCTGCAGGGTACTATCAAGCAGACGCTTTCACTGCCACCAGCAGACGGCCAACCCATTGTGATGTCCCTTTGTGCCTCCTTCCTGGTGGTTGCATCCTCCTTGGGTGTGGTGCATCTTTGGGATCTCTCACACAGGTCAGACTATTTGAAATATAGCCACAGGATTAATTAAGTAAATCAAACTATTGGTATCTAAAACTTCATTTATTATTTGATGTTAGTTTGGCAGCATCAATTACTGGAAAGAAGGTTGTAATTGTTTTAAATTCTTTTTCACATTCTCTGCCCCCCAAGATTTTAGGGAGAGTTCCATAACTATAGTTATTTCTGGAGATTGTACCAAACCAGAAACAAAACTGAAAGTTTAGAAAAAAAATTATCTGTCTTTATGTGACGAATTATTACATATTTGTATTTAATTAACCATTCATGTGACCTTAACCTGATTATTATCCTCATCATTGAATGTTTCTAGTTTTTTGTGTGTTGTCTGCATATCTCTTTCCAAGGCTGTGCTTATTTGAAAGGGTTCCATTTACTACCAGCATGCTAGGCCTGTCATAATTTCGATGCAAGAGCAGATGTGTTGCCATTTAATAGTCAAACACATTATATGTTCTATGTAATTTTTATTGCAAAATGTGTACATTATGAGGCAGAGATTGGGGGACTGTCTCGGCATTTTCATAGGTGAGTTGGGAAAATTGCCTGAAAACCACCGTTGGGATTTGAATATAGGATTCCTGTACACTCATATCTAGTGTATTGGTGCCTTAAGGCCTGCAGCAACATTGGTGGGTACCTCAACCTGATAAGATTTTGAAGTTGGAATATCATTTTAACATGTAGTTACCCCATAGCTTCAATTGGTAACTTATCTAAAATTAAAAGTTCTTACATGGCATTTGATAGAATAATTGTGCCTCATAGATGTGAAAAATACTAACATAATAAGCAGTCAGATGGAAGTTGTGACTTGGAGCATAATATTACATTTTGAGTGTCAGAATTGGATAGTAATCAAGTGATTTTTGTGTGTTATGTCTTCAAACATTTATTCTTTTTTTTTTTTGCATGCCAGCAGGGGTCTAGAGAATAGTTTCTGTTTTCAGGATCAGAATGATGACCCCCTTGACCAAGTTTTGGATATGCTTGTGGGTCTAGAATAGTTCCTGTTTTTAAGTACTTGACAAATTCACCTGGTCTTACTAAAATACAAACTTACGTTTTCACATTAAATGTTTTTTACTTTTAATAACCTTTACCTCAAGTCTGATGTCCACTGTAAATACCTAAAAAAGGCCAATCAATGTGACGGTAATGATTAAAATTGGCAGCAATGGGAATTACTTCATTGAATCCTAAAGTAGAATTTTATTCCACATTTTTCCAGCCATACAAGGGTGTATCCAAAAATAACTGGAATAGCATTACCATGGGCGAAGCATGTGTAGTACACATTTCTGCCGCTAGGCATTTATAACGCAACTCATTAGCAGTTCAGTGCTGCCTGTGTTGTTGACCTGGCTTGTTCTGTTAATCTGCATGATGATTTTTGGTAGTGCTGTTTTGTTATTGTTTTATTTTTGATGATAGTACATTTAAGTGAACAATGTGCAGCTGTGAAATTTTGTTTTCTACTCAGTAAAAAAATCTGCTGAAACTGTTTTAATGTTAAAAACAGCTTACAAAGATTATGCTATTGGAAACACTCAAGTGTAAGAGTGGTTCGCTTTTTGAAAAATGGCAACTTGTTGATTCATGACAAACCTCGTTCTGGACATCCATAAACTGCCCGAATGGATGAAAATGTTGAAAAAAATCAAGAGCTTGTGCTCTTAGACCATTGACAGACAATTGATTAACTGTCAGAAATTATTGGGTTATCATGGAGCTCAGTTCAACGAATTTTAACCAAAGATTTGGGAATGAAAAGGGTTGCTACCAAGCGTGTTCCTCGGGATCCGACTGACAGTCAAAAGAACGTCGAGTTGACACATGTCATGCTTTGAAACAACAGCTTGAAATTGATCCAGATTTTCTGTCAGTGGTCATTACTAGTGGTGAGTCATGCTGCTATGGTTACAACCCAGAAACAAAGCAACAGTCAAGCCCATCCAAAAAAATGTCGTCAAGTCAAATCAAACATCAAAACAATGCTCATTTGCTTTTTTGATGCCAAGGGCATAGTTCATTCAGAGTTTGTTCCCCCACATCAGACCGACAATCAAACCTTTTATTTTGAAGTTTTAAAAACATAATGCAACAGTGTTCGAGAAAAAAGACCCGATTTGTGGCAGACTGGAGACTGGTTCTTCCACCACGACAGTGCAGCTGCACTCACAGTTGTCTCAGTTACGCAGTTTTTGGCTAAAAATGGCGTGGTTCCGCTGCTCCACACACCTTACTTGCCTTATCTAGCTCTGTGTCATTTTTTTTTTTTTATTTCCATGCATGAAAAGGGGCATAAAAGGACACCGATTTGACAACATTGAAAAGGTCAAGAAAATAACAAAAGATGAGCTGTGAGTCATTTCTAAAGATGACTACAGAAAATGTTTCGAACCATGGAAGCACCGGTGGGACAAATGTATTAGTTGTAATGGAGAGTATTTTGAAGGGGATAAGGTTGTTTTGTAAAAAAATTGAAAATATGTAGCTTTTTTAAAAAATTATTTTTTTTATATCCCCTAGTCTGTATTTAACCTAACTGATTCTGAATATAAGAGATAATTTTAATAGTGCCATTTTGTAAGCCAGTGGTAGAGGGCTAAATTCTTTGTCACCTGTGGTTTTATTATTCATTTTTCAATTTTAAAATGCTTCATTGCAGTTTCTCGAAATCCATTGAGTACTATAATATTGATTCATACCAATCGTTTCATTTCCTTTTTAATATGGATGTTAAGTAATATGATTCTGCAGACTGTAGCAGGAATAGAATCTCGTGTAAAGTTTAGCTTATCATCTTGTCACATCATATTAATTTTTTATGTTTTCCTTGCTCAGGGAGGCAAGACCACATGGACGTCCTCGCTCTTTGGAGGATGAACTGCAAGACTTTGGTGAGGTTATTATGGCTTGTAGCAACTGCACTGGTAGTCGTGTCTCGATCACTGTCGCTAAGGTAACTGTAAACTCTGTGGCCTAAATTTGTAGATGTAAAATATGATCTAATTGTTATGTGATATTGTGTTCAGGATTATATTTAAACTGAAATTAAATCAGCATAAAATCTCTCTAATTATGTTCACTGTTTGGTGTTTAGATTTTTAAGTGGTATCATTGAAATGAAGTGTAGGTCTATACTATAGCTGTATAATTCATTGGACTGGCTCTTCTTCCAGAAATATGTTGAACATTGAACAATCTCTCAAGCCTTTGTACTATGTAGTCCAATTGTAATGAACAAATTATTCTATGAACATTAAGGATGTGGTTGTCATCAGCTATCAACTATGCAAAATAAGTTATTTAGGACAATGCTTAGTTAACATCACAAGAAGTATGTTTTCACACATTCCTATAACCATAGACTGTTGCTGCCATGAGTTTTATTGTTATTGTTAGTCATTTTGGTGCCTCAGTGGCACATCTACTTTTGTCACATATGCTTTTTTTTAATTAGGATTCTGTTTACTTTTTGAGATATATTGTTTAGCACCATATATTTTTTAACACCTCTTACCAAGCCAAGTGGGTGAGAGAGAACATTCAGGCCTGGCATTTCAAAGAATGTAGGTTTAGTCCTTGGTCCAATCCATTTTCCATGGTTTTCCAAAACTTCTTCTGGTGAATGATATGGTGATTACTTTGTATACTTCATGGCTAATTTGCTTCACATTTATTTCCCACAACCCTCTCTTAGCTCTAATGGTATCATCATCAACAAGCTGCAGACTGCTTTTTATGGAAAGATAGGAAAAATAAACTAATCACTCATCACAAATGGAGGAATGCTGCAATGAACAAATAAACACGAACTTACTTTACATTATTTTAGTGGAAATCTGAATCATCTAAGAACATACAACTTCCTGTATTGTGGCTGTGGTTAAATCCTCATGATTGTACTGCCAGATTTACTGTGAAAACATGATATTTCGATGGCTAACTGCACCGTCTTCTTCAGGAGTGAATCCACCCATACTGGTCAACAGTTTGACAGTAAGGAGTTGTAAAACGGAGACTTTCCCACTGGCCTCGCATTCAGGAGGACACCAGTTCAAATCCCATCTGTCCATCCAGATTTGGATTTTCCATGGTTTCCCCAAATTGCACCAGGTGAATGCCAGGATGCTTCCTTCAAACGGTCATGGCTGAATTCCTTCCCATTCCTTGTCCCCAGTACCAACCTTCTACTAATGACCTCGATGAGGTGTAAAGCCATAAGACTTTCCCATTGTATAAAGTCTTGACAGGTCTACTACCAGATTGGTTTGCTAATAAAATATTATGTTGTAAAAATAGGTAGCAAGTCAGCTCCTGTGCTACACCCTTCTTTTATATCATTGGCTCACCCAGTGCTGCCCATGAGTGATCCTAACACACTGCAGGCATGTATCTGCCAAATGCCGACATTCAGAGCCAGTGATAGGCTGGTTGTCAATAGGCAAGCACACACAATTTTCTGTTTAAACTGTTGCCAAGGTAGATTTCCAGATCTTTACAAAGAGAGCATCCTTCTTCTTAGGGGGCATCCATAAATTAGGTGAGGTGAAATGGGGGGGGGGGTGTCTGGCGAAAACTCACTAAATCCTGATTTTATGGGGGTATTTCATCGAAAAGTGGGGGTGTAACTGGATTTGTAAGGGTGAGACAAAAAAAAAAGTCTCAAAAAGTTAAGTTGCGAGGGAGATTTATGGTGGGGGGGGAGGGGGGGGTTTCCACATGGACCATATGTCACGAAGTCTCACCAGAGGGAGGGGAGGGGCGGGGCGGTTCCAGAAATCCAGGAAAAACACCACACATAATTTATGGATGCCCCCTTAGTGACAAGTTGCAAGTAGATGAATTTCAACTGCTTTCTTGTCTACTGAATCCCAGAAATACAATGTCATAGCCATTATATTGTTAAAATTTGCCATGTGGCAGCAGCCATGAACGTGCTTAGCAATTGCTAATTTGTTGCACTGTCCTAGCGAAAGATGGCATTTATGCCCATCACACGGGTTTTCTTCGGTGCAGATATCTTGGCCGATACAAGTTTTTCCTAATTCACACAGGCAACTTAGACCATCCAGAGACAGCCTATGACTGTTCCTGCCATTCAAACAACCTCAACAACTGTTTCACAGTGAGAGCTGACAGAGTTTTTTTCCCCCATTCTACAACCCCTTCTGAACTCCATACATGGGACCTAGCCTACCAACATATCCTTTATACCAGAAGTGAGAGGAAGTTTAAAAAAACTTATTTTAAGGGTTTCTTTTCTGAAATTTGCTACAGGGGGCCAGGATGATGTCTGCTTTTTGTTGAATATGGCAGTTAATAAACACTAAACAAATTTTATTATTTAAAGTGCTAGTCCTAGTAGCCACATACAAAAGATGGAACAGAATGCAAGCCAGTAGCCTGAGTGTTCATTTTATATTACCAAGTAATTGTTGCCAACTATTTTTTTGGGCTTCCGCAATGAGTTTCAATTTTTTTCATTATCCCCTTACATTGCCCGGACAGTGTATTTAATTAATTTTTCATTAATTCCTAAAACATTATGTGCCTTATAAGTTTCCATTATTCTTTTTATCTTCCTCCTGACTTCCAGCTACTCCCAACAATTGCTGTATTGTATCAGTATCTGAGTGTAGTCCATATAATTTAGACAAAAAAAAAAAAAAAAAAAAAAAATCGAACTTCCTTGAACTCCAGTATCGTATACCCATAATTTGGGTCAATTGTATTCTTCCATGTCATGTAAGTGCCTGGTTGCTCCATGAGGGAGGCAGGTCTAAGAATTCTGTTTGAGATCATTTTTTTGGTGGATGGGGGGGCAGCAATTGCCCCTTTGACTCTTATTAAATAAACAGTGCGAATAATGCTAGGTCTGGCGCATAACAACTTCTAATTAATTATTATGGAATAAATTAATTATATGGTGTGATATTACAGTCAAACTTCCAACCTGACCCATGCATTTATGTGTGGGATATGGACGCAGATACTTTATCCTGTTATGACACGGATGCTGGACGGATGGATAGCTTGAGCAGTAGTGGGGAGCCAAGCAGTTTCCCACCTAGTGAAGCAGATGTTGGAATCTGTGCAGAGATCAGGTGTGTTAAGTTTTATTTCTTTCATTAACTTTGTTTGGCATGTCAATGTTTTCTCATTTTTGTGAACTGCTAGTTGACTTACTGATTTGCATCTACATCAGTTATTTTTATTTACCACTGTAAGCTGGCACTATTAATGTTGTAGATTAGACTTTTGGTCCGGAAGGTGCTATGTAGGTTGGCTTAACTAATGGTGTTGCCATATATTTTTGAAACATAAGGTATTTACCAAACTTTCGTGCACATCATCATCCTGATTGTAATTTACACTATACAGTTTGTATGTCTAATGTGTTATTCCTTCTATTGGATGTGGGTGTTAAACTGTTTGGGTGAGGATGTGATGGTGCCATCATACTGTCTTGCATCAGCCTGCTCACTGTCACCCTGATTATGTAACCTATTAAGGTCAATGGTGCCATGCTCTACAATTACTGTCTCACATTTCACAAACAGAATAATATAACATATATTAACAAAAGCTTACTTGCTTGAGAGACAGAAGAAAAACACACTTCCCTCCTTTAATGTAGATTAATTTAATGGACTTCAGCTGTCAGAAAAGATATTAAGCCCCAAGCAACTGGTTGACAATTTAGATCAACTATGTGCAAGCTCCAAGCTCAAGTAAATGGTATGGGGAAATGGCTCAAAATTTGGCAATGATAAGAAGAGGCCTGAGCAAAACAGAAAATTCAACAAGTGGCATATTGGAATAGCTGTGACAAAAGGAACTGGTGTGGTGGTTTGGGAGAATTGCAATGTGAGTATTTGGGCACCAAGATGTTCTTGGGATTAGGCAGTATTTTGTGGAGAAGGATGTGCATTTTGAAAAAGGAATGTAGAAAGTCATGCCCACAATGAAGGATTAATCTAATGGAATGAAGCCCAGTAGAGAACTGAATGATGAAAATGGGCATCAGTTAGTTTTAACAGGCCCTCCTGCTTTCATCGGTTTTAAGAGACAGTTTATTTTCTGTATACTTTGTGGCATTTAAATAATGCTCTGTACTGGTTTCATTAAGTTTATTATAGTAAATTTTTTTAATGCATCTCTGAAAATAATAACTTCAACATATACAACTAGGACTCGTATAGGACTTCGCGTTTCTGTGTAGGATTGTTTTTCAAGCCCATTCTTATGAAATACTTGAAAACCAAAAGCACTTTAGAGCTAAAAGCATCCGTTCTTACTCGTACCTAATTGTTAACAACCTAACTTTCATCTGCCTTACTGTTCATTTTTTCATTTCTTTTTTTTTTTCCAATGAGTTTCCAAAACAATTTTCACAAACTAATCTTATTAGTGTATTTGATGCAAAGTTATACAACATAAATCTGTAAATCCACAAGCTCAAACTACGAAATATTTTACTGTCCCATCACAACTTCATCTTCTTTTGTGTGGGTAATACTTTTGTGCTCTCCTTCCTATTTAGTAAAATATAATAGAAGTGTGTTGTAGCCTTGATCATTAACAAGATGCAGAACACTATTTTTTGCATTAAAATAACCCGTCCGGGCAAACAGTTGAAAAATGAATGCCAAATTCCTGACATAAAAAATAAGAACAATGAAAAATCTCACACATTTGACATTCTCTAAGTAGTTTGACAGTCTGATAATTTACGTAGATGTTTTTAGATGAAATGTGCAACTAGTAAGATGTCAGAAAACAACTGCACCGATATTCGTTGTAGACTGATCCTATTTACAGTATGATATTAAATTTGTGAAAACTGCCATAATTGTGGAATGCTTCATATATCATCAGCTGAAAATGAGGGGTTATAAGTGCAAAATAAAATTACATGTGATTGCAGTTAATTTTTTTTTTAAATAATAAATACTGTAATACATCATACAGGGGCCGCCTAGTTGTAACACACTTCTGGGACCCTGAGGAATCTCGTCTCCTAATGTGCC
>JARYHS010008074.1:67488299-67505915 GCA_031002005.1 Vandiemenella viatica
ATGGAGTAAGGAGAGCGACGGAGTTACATAAGTTGGAAGAAGATGTGTTCGTAGAAGGAAATTTGTGCAGCGAAAGAAATGAACTACCTCTAAGCATTGACAGTGATGGTACGTGGAGTAGCGACGATGAAGAGGGCGAAGATATAATTGAAAAAATGAGGTTTAATAGTGAATCCAATGAAAATGAAGGAAATAAAGTAAGAATATTTTTTTAAAAAAAGAGTGTCGACGAAGAAGTAAATCCAGGTGTGTCTCAGAGAAGAGCGCCTGAAAATGCAACAAAAGGTAGTCCAAACAGTACGAACGCGTCAGCGCAGCAAAATAACGAAGTCGCAACTTGTTCTGATTTCAGCCATAGGGAAAGATGCAAGAAATTGTTGGTACAGGGTACAACAGAAGACGGCCGACAGCGGTATAATGTAAACAATTTAAAGAGGGAATTTTTGCCAGAGTTGCAAAGAGATAAATGGTCGCATGAAGAAATTGTGAAAGATTTGTTAAGTGAAGAAAATGCATGACGTTTTAGAGGATAAAATAAGACAGCCATTAGTTGATGTGAAGATATTTGGAATAGAATGCCAAGCGCTAGTAGACTCCGGAAGCGACCTGACGCGATATCACACACGTTGTATGAAAACATTATAGCAAGATATAAGGTGACGGAAATGCCGGTAAACCACATTCAGATCATGGGGGCAACCGGGAAACTAAGCAAGAGACTAAAAACTCAAATTTGGATGGAATTAGAAATGGATAGGATAAGTAAGATTCATGGAGTATATGAGGAAGGACTAAAAGACTGGAAGAAAAGGAAAAAACAGAACGTTATGGGGGCATAACACTGATCTGATAAAATGTGATGAAAGTATAATGAAGAAGAAAGCTGAAGATAGGAAAAGGCGGTATGACAAAAGGGTAAAACCGACCGAGTTTGAGATAGGAGATTTAGTTTGGTGAGAATGGAAAAAAAAAAAATCCAGAGAAATAAATTCCGAAATAAAGAAATTTTTCAAAATATATCACGGACCTTTTAGGGTCATTTCTAAACCGAATATTAGCGCATATGAACTGGCATATCCTAGGTCAAATAAAAGATTAGGATTGAGAAACGTTGTAGATTTGAAATTGTATAAGTCTCGCCTAAAGGGAAGATCAAAAGATTGTGTTGCAAATAGTGATTGTGTGAAATAGTTGTCATTATAAACAAGGAAGGACTGATAAAGACAGTATGCTAGATTGGTGTATTTGTAAATATGTTAATTTCATTGTGTAGATATGAGACACTGATTCAATGACATCGAGATGTAAGTTGTGAGTGGAAGAAGTAAGTGGACTGATAGAGAGTGATTTGAAAACTAAAGAACATCTCGGCAAATAAATGTGTGCCATCATTTAGTTGTGCCTCGATGTGGGGGCAATTATAACATATCTGTTGTATACGCGGGCAAATACCGTTGTTGATTATAATCTAATTGATTTTTTGTGTGTGTATTAATTCCTAATTATAAATAATTTGTAAGAAAAAAGAAAAGAGATGTAATGTTTAATTCTTTTTTTTTTTTTTTTTTTTTTTTTTGTGACAGTTTAACGTCCCTTTTTAACAACGTGGTCTTTAGAGACGGGAAAGGATGGGGGCAAGGAATGGGAAGGAATTCGGCCATGGCCTTTTGAAGGAAGCATCCCGGCATTCACCTGGAGTGATTTGGGGAAACCATGGAAAACCCAAATCTGGATGCCCGGACGGGGATTCGAACCGCCGTCCTCCCGAATGCGAGGCCAGAACGCTATCCGTTACACCACCACGCTCGGTATGTTTAATTCTAAACTGCCTTCCACAGACAGTAGTGTTTATAATAATGTAGTAAATATATAATAATATCGTTGAATTCAACAAGAATATAGAATCTCTGTGTGGAGAGTTAAGAGATTAGCTGTGAAGTTGGTTTTGTAAATTAATTTGAAGAAATTAAACCAAGGCATTTAATAATAGTAAAGTGCTATTATTTTATTTTAAAGAAATTTGTAAGAGAAGGGCCTTAATTATATATAAAATGGGGCTGACCTCCCATGATGCAAATTAGGAATTAAAAAAAAAACTATTGGTCGAAACGCCAATAATGGTGTTCCAAGATACTCAATAAATTTGTAAGGTAATTAAAGTTCTGTATTGTTTGAAGTGAAGTAAAACCTAATTCAAAAGAAGAAATAAGATGAAGAATTAGTTATTGGCATTCAAACTGTGAACATGGTTAAGGAACTTAATAATGAAGATAAAGCTCAATTCTTTTCATCAGTCTGAAATTACTTTTCTACAGCCAGTGATTACTTCATAAACAAGTGATGTGCTGCGACATGCACAAGGAGCCACATTTGACAAAATTGATGACGCACAATTTTCTTCAGTCAATTTCTTCTTAGAAAAGTTTCCTGTTATCTTACATAAGAAGGAAAATGAAACAAGGGATGATCTGAACTGTATTCTATGCAATTCACATACAGTTCACAGCTCTTCAGTTAGATGATATTTCAACTGTTGCAGATGTAGATTGCTCCAAATGATGTTAAATGGGCACAGTTATCAAATATCCATGGTGCTGATGGGATTTTTAAATATAATAGGATTTCTAGGTTAATGTTGTTCATACTTACCATTCCCCACAGCAATGCAAAGCGTGAACATGTTTTCAGTATGTTTAAGAAGAATAGAATACAGTTCAGATCATCCCTCTCAAATGAAATCCTAGAGACTGTTTCCATTCTGAAGACCACCAGTTCTGGTCCTTGTTATACAAACAGTTTTTCTCCATACTTTCTTAAGAAAGTTAAGAAAGCCACTGCTTTATGTTTGAAGTCTGATTGAAAGTATGCATATAATGCATATTGAACAGTGTAAATAGGTTCAGTGCTAAGTGAAACAAGATATTGTCTCTTCAAAGTTTTAGTTTACAGATATATTACAAAGAAAAGGACTTCTAAGTTTGTCTTGAAATTGGTGTTTGTTAACAATTGATATGAAGTAAGTACAAATGTTTTCAATTTAATATGTTGTTTATACAAATTTCCGGACTTTTAGTTAATTGTCGATTAAATGTAAATTTTAAAATTTTCGTGGTCCACGTTCTTTACGGAAACACTGTATTGGTGGTCCAGGGTTTTTACGGAAACACAATTTTGGAAGTTGCCAGGTATGCCTTGGGTTATGTGGATACTATCGGAAGTTCATTGAGCGACAAGTTTTGAATAGCGAACAGTTAAGCAATTTGATGAAGAGGGAGTCGTGGGAGTGGACTGAGGAGTGTAAGAAGGATTTCAAGAGGATTAAACATGAGTTGGCAAGGAATATCACTCTGGCGCACCCGGATTAGAATGAAGACATGCTTATCAACAGACAGCTTACAGTATGGTTTGGGAGCTGAGGTCTTCCAGGACGTGGAAGTAAACGGGAAGAAAGAGCATCAGACTATTGCATTTGTGAGTCGGATGTTAGGTAGACATGAACAACGGTACTCAGTTAGCAAAAAGAAATGCTTGGCAAAAGTGTGGAGTTTCCAGAAATTTCTACACATCTTTTTTGGGAGGAAAACGACAGTGTATTCAGACCACAAGGCGTTGCCCTTTCTAATGAGCTGTCGCTTAGTGCACGGGAGATTGATGCACTGGGCCTTGCTGATGCAAGAGTTCCATTCGAAATAAAGTAATGGCTGGGGACGGAGAATGAGATGGCCGACTGCCTATCGAGGCTACCCATCGGACTCTAACAGGAGACGGAGGCCATACCTGCTGAAGATACCACCTTTCTGAATTTCTTGCAGGGGGTACCACAAGACGACAAAGTTGTTTCATGTCTAAGGAACATGGCTGAGTTCAACACGCTGATGGAACGATAAGGATGCTGAGGGAGAACTTAACTGATTCAAAATAGAAGTAGAAGCTGGAGAAATTTTACTGTGTACATAAAGGTATTTTGTTCAAGCGTATTTCTGAGGATGAGGGAGCCTGTGTCGATGTGTTCGCTATACAGTACTACCATAGTTATGGTTATGGTTAGTATGCTATGGGCCTAGTAAGTGCTATCACATATTGCGGGAGATTTGCTATTTCAACAATATGCTACGTAGAATCTCGAGGCTATTAGTAGCCTCCTGTGACCTCTGTCAACGGGTTAAGGTGGACAACGTTGCTCGGATGGGAGAGATGAAAAATATAGTTCCAGACGAGGTAGGAGAGCTGGTGGTAGTGGATGTGTTTGGCTCCCTGCCTGTGTCGAGGGGCGGTGTCCACAAATATTGGTGGTAATGGATGCATTTTCTAAATATTTGAAGCTCTATGTACTGAAGAAGGCAACGACCAAAGTGCTTGCATGGAATATTGTAGAGGAGTATGTATTCTGCAGGTTGGGAAGCCAAAGTGAATTATATCCGACAACACTCCACAGTTTAGTAGCACGAAGTGGATGGGACAATTTGAGAAGGAAGCTATTGAAGTGCTGAAGGCATACATAGTGATATCACCATCAAGAGAATGTCGTTGAGCGTGCCATACGTGAAATTGGCTGCTTGTTTCACAAGTACTGTCATGGCATGCACAAAAGTTGGGCCACAGCAGTTGGTAAAATAGAAAATGTATTGATAGCGTCCCTCAAGACGCTATTGGTCTGGCACCCTACGAGCTGATGTTCCGGAAGCCACCACACCACACTGTGAACCAAATACTAATTTTCCTGAGAACAAAGAAGTAGACTACGGTGAACTGATCGGCAAAAGAAAGTTTACACAAGAAGGCAGAGAGGAGGGAAAACAGGCACGACCAGAAGGGTAGAAAAATGAAGTATGCCAAGGGTGACCTGGTGCAAATGCATTTCAAATCCTCAAGTTTCAAGAGTGAAATAAAAAAAGTTCAAGTTTCTGTATGAAGGCCCTTTTAGAGTGATTGGCAGCCTAGAGAAAAGTTGTTTACCCTAGTATATCCAAGTGAAGGTTGATTGATCCCTATAGATGTGCCAGGCTAGAGAGCAGCAAAGGAGTCGACATGACTAGTAACCAGGATGGTGTTTCATCTTATTGTCATTTCTCTGCATAGAGACTATGTCCTGACTCATTTTACCTTCATCATGGTGAACGAATTCCTACTTTGCGTTGGTAGAAGCATGTGGGATACTTATAAGGTCTCTGGAGTTGAGACAGTGTGATACATAGTCTAGCGGATCGCGAAGTTACGTGAAGATGATCAGCGGTCACGTGTGTTCAAAGTGTGCGCAATAATTACCGCTATCATGGTATCATTGTTGACACGTTGAATAAAATATTGTGTGTACAATGAAGCAGTATTTTGTGGACTTATGGACACAGTGTGTATGATGGTTTTAAAGAACAAGGCATGCGGTAGACTGATTTTGTGAAATGCTACGGTACTGCACTGTTTATACTGTTTAATGAACAATAATGGGGCTACTATTCACTGTTTCCTACCTATTTGTACTTGAAACCTGCATTCTTCAGTGAAGAAATCTAGATATAGTGCCTGGTGGCTTGCTTTTTGATGATGTAATAAAACTTTCATGAACTGTAAATGCTGGCACATGTGTATGTGTTCTCCTCTGCTCCATGCAAGTGTCTTTCGACTATGATTTATTTAATTATCCATATAGCAAAGTTAAACAGGCTGGCAACCTGATGACCTTTGAATCTTTTATTAATAGTTAACATGTCACCCATAGCTTCATACATCTCATCCGACAAGTTTCACGCCTTCCGCCTCGCCAAACTACGTTCACACATTCTCTTCCTTTGATCCTCCCTTTCTCTAAATATTCCTCCAAATGGATTAACCATTAAACTCCCTGTCTCTGGCTGCCACCCAGAAATCCATCCACCACCCCACATCTTTCGTTTTACCCAATTACTCAACTTCACCAAACATGTCCTTCGACAGCTCTTGTTCAAAGCAGACTGGCATTCCGCCCAGCTTTTCTCCCTACACAAAATTATTGTTGTTGTTTTTGTGGCTTTAGGACACATCGACAGCGAGGACATTAGCACCCTAACAATGACCAGCTAATACAGTGGATAAATAGTATATTAAAATACTGTATGCATGGTTGACTGTAAATGGGTCGGCCATACAGACAGCAAATAAAACAAATAACAGAAATCAGACGTGGCTTTAAAGGGGCCACCAGGCCCTAAGACCGTAGAATGTCTGAATGGCTGTAAAGGAGCCAAACCATTTCACAGAAGAAATAAAAACCCTACATGTCTCGTTGGTTGTATAATGGCTAGCGAGAAAAGAATTATAACAATATAAAAAATAAAAACAATGCAAATGGAAGGGAGGCTGTAAAGAGGCCACCAATCCATCTTCAAAATAGGCTGATCTGCCTAAAATTTTAGGCACAAGACTGGCCAATAGGGGGCATCCATAAATTACATGAGGTGTTTTTTCAGATTTCCGGACCCCCCCCCCCTCCCCCTCTGGTGAGACTTCGTGAGATCTAGACGGACTCTCGCCCCCCCCCCCCCACTTTGTTGAGATCTGCTCTGTGAGACCCTCCTCCCCTAGAAACCAAACTCACAACTTTTCAAGACCTCTTCCCTTCCAAAACCCAGTTACACCCCTACTTTCCAACAAAATACCCCCCTAAAATTGACTTTCACATCATTTGTAGACCTTTTTTTAAGCTCTACAGTCCAACAATTTTTCAAAAACCGAACGTGAGATTTCCGTAGGGCCCCCCCCCCCTCTTGGTGAGATTTTAACGGACCCCCCCCTTATTTCACCTCACGTAATTTATGGACACCCCCATTCCCAAATTTTTAAAATAATTACCACGCTGCTGGTCTCATTGCTTAAAATAAGGGACAGATCGTACGTCAGGCCAACGTCTGCCCTTAAGTCTAAAAACAGTATACAATCAATTAAAATGTGGTGCACTGCCAAAGGAACGCCACAAGCATCACATTCCGATGGGTCCTCCAGGCGGAGAAGAAAGCTGTGCATCAGAGAACAATGCCCTACACGGGGGCTAGTAAGGAGAACCTCATCCATCCTCGTCCGCTGGAAGGAGCTGCTCCATGGATAAACGGTTGGTTTGACCAGCCGGAGCTTATTATGCTCTACCTCCAGCCACTGCCTCTGCCAAACGTCAGAAACAAATCTTTTCACCGCCGAGGCAAGGTCAGACTTTGGGACCGGATAGACTCTGACCTTGTTGCCGGTTAACTTGGCAGCTTCATCAGCTGCCTCGTTACCTCCGATTCCCACATGATCAGGTACCAAGCAGAATACAACCTCCTTTCCAGAGGATTGGAGGGATCAGAGAGGGTCCTGTATATCCTGGACAAGATGATCTGTTGGGTACATGCTTCCCAAAGCCTGAATGCAGCTGAGAGAATCACAGCATATGATGTACTTCCTGCCACGACTTACGTTCATATGCTGGAGCGACTTTAGCAAAGCGTAACACTCTACAGTGTATTACGCTGCACATGCAATTCGGCTTGAATGTGTAAGTCACTCGAGGAAACACTACGGAGCAGCCTACTCGGTTAGCCTGCTTAGACCCATCCGTAAATATCCAGGTGAAATCGTGATGCTGGTTCATAACACCACTAAAGATTTTAATAAAAACACTGTCAGAGGTAAACAGCTTGTTGCATCGTGACAGGTCTAAAACCATTATGGGCCTCTTTAAAAGCCAGTGAGGAGATTTACTCCAACCCTAGTGATGAAAAGGGGGCATCTCAAACCCATATTCCTCCATAATAGCCTTTGTACGGTAGCTGAACGGTTTGGTTGCTCTTAAACGGCAGGCGTAAAGGCGTTCAAAGTTAGGATGGATAACTACATTGCACACGGGACTGCCAGGAGTTGTGGCAATATGTATATAATGTCGCACCATGAGGAGACACAGTCGGATGGAAAGCGGCGGCTCACCAGTCTCAGCACAAATGCTGGGTATCAGACTGGTGCGCTATGCACCTGTGGCGAGACGAATTGGAGGGAAAGCGTAAGTGCGATGTTGAAGGAGTTAGGTTGGGAAGACCTGGAACACCGAAGGCGTTGCTCTCGACGGAAGCTAATTGAAAAATTCACGACAGATGTATTTCGGAATGACAGTCAGCAAATATTGCTACCAGCAACATTCATATCTCGAAATGACCGTGAAAATAAGATAAGAGAAATCAGGGCCAGAACCGATTCATTTCTGTACTCATTTTTCCCACGAGCGATTAGGGAATGGAATAGAAAGGATTTACCGGGCGAGTAAACTTAAAATCCGACAGGAGTAGCTTTCGATAAAGCACTCCAGCCATCCTGATCTGGGTTTTCCATGGTTTTCCCAGATCACTCCACGCGAATGCGGGGATGGTTCCTCACAATAGCCCATGGGCGCCTCCTGCCATATCCCTTATAACCCTTCCAAACCATAACCCTTCTCGATAGGTGCTATGCACCCTCCGCCACACACTTTTAGTGAATCGCGGAGTAATAATAATAATAATAATAATAATTCCTACACGGTGGACACTGTCGAGCATACGGAGATAGCTGTCCCGTGCCGAATTGTATACAATACAACCATACTCCAACCGCGACCGAACAAAGGCTCTGTAAAATTGTAGCAGGCAGGTGTGGTCAGTGCCCCATGACCTGCCACAAAGATGGTTTAAAATGTTGAGGGCTTTCAGGGCTCTGGCTTTAACACCTTTAAGATGTGACAGCTAAGTAAGCCTACTGTCGAAAACAAGACCCAGAAATCTAACTGTTTCAGTCAAACCTAAAACGGTATTAGGTTCTGGCAAAAGATTTCTACTGCAGCTAAAAAAAAATGAACCGGTTTTCTGAGCAGAGAAACGGAATCCAGAGTTTACTTACCATTCATCCAAGTCTGTTCAGCGCGAGCTGTAGCTGCCGCTCAGCGCTTCCCAGGTTAGATGATGCACAAAAAAATTAAAAAGTCGTCAACCTATAAGGAGTACTGAATGGGCCTCCCTATAACAATTGAAATGATATTTATTGCAATAGCAAAAAGGGTCACACTTAAAACTGGCCCTTGAGGAACACCATTTTCCTGAATAAAAAGATCTGACACTTTACTACCGACTCGGTACTGGAAACAATTCAGAGATAAAAATGATTTTATAAAAAGAGGCAGGTTTCCCCTAAAACCGCATTCATGAAGTGTTTTAAAATAACATGCCACCATGCCTTTTCAATGTCAAGAAACACGCCAACCAGGTGTTGGCTGCAAATATAGGCATCCTGTATTACCACTTCCAGCAGGATTGACCAAGGTGGAACGCATCTTGCTAAAGCTACACTGAATTTCGGGTTTCAAGACACCAGACCAGGCGGCGACTGACCATCCGTTTTAGTGTCTTCCCAACGCAGGTCGTAAAGGTGATGCTACGATAACTACCTGATAACATTTTTTCCGTCCCGGGTTTTAAAATTGGAATTAGCGTTGCTTCTTAACACGAGTCGGGCAAGTGTCCTCCGGCCCATAATCAATAAAAATACCTAGAAGGCACTGTTTAAGATGCCTCAGCATCTGGTACTGGATTTGGTCGGATCCTGGTGTTGTGTCTTTGGTGCTGTTTAAGGCGGACTCCAGCTCTCAAAATGTGATGAAAGGTCTGTTGTATACTTGAGAATCCGATGAGTCAAAGCTTAAAATGTTACGTTTGGCAGCAGTTCTTCACTGCTGAAACCGAGGTTCCATTCTGGCAGACAAAGTAATGGCAGTGAAGGTCTATGCCATTAGCTGTGCTATGCTTCGCTCGTCGGTGACTACACTCCCCTAATCCAGTAATCCAGAAGATTGACTGCCATACTTTTGATGACGATGTGTAACGGTTAATGGTGCTCACAAAGTTTTGCCATGACCTCCTCCTGCTCTCCTTAATCACATGATGCGCCTTAGCTCTAGCTATTCGGAACACTGCGAGGTTGTCAGGTGTTGGATGCAACCTGAACCGACGCAAGGCCTGTACACAAAATTCTTTGCCTGTTTGCCCCATATTCACTTAATCAGTTACAGCAGATTCTAACGAACTGTACACAGATCCTAGCAAAACAAGCACAAAAACATCTGTGCAAGCTTTCTGCATGTTCAAAAAGTTACCTGGCTATGGGTCTACCCCCACCTAACCAATATCCCTATCATACTAAACACACTCCTACAGCTCCCTTGATTTCCAGGACCCCTTGTCTTGCCCACAATTTCAACCTCTCCCCCACCCCAACCCCTCTACCAATTACCCTAAAAGCCTCCACCCCACTTCCTGCTAAACCACAGCAGTCTGTGGCTAACCTTTCTTCTTCTTCTTTATCAGAATCTCTATTCTCTAAGGGATTGTCTTTTTCTCCAACCACAAAGTTTGACCATGCGGCTTTGGTCCGGGACTCTTTAGCATTCTGCCCCACTCTCCAATGGCGTTACCACTTTGCCACCCGGGATGGTGGTGATTTTCGGCATGATGAGACTGAGCTCTGCCTAGAGTGATTCAAACCTCCATCAAAATTAGATTCACCTCCCCTTCCTCTAACACCATCCCCTCCTCATGTTCCAAGAATTCCTCACTTCAAACCTTTCCTAAACTTCATTTCCCACTCAAACAACCAAAATACTATTGAAACCCGTGCCATAAGAGAACTGTCTAAGAATAGAAACAACATCATTCTCCCAGCCGACAAAGGCTCAATGACCGTAGTCATGGACCGCAGTGACTACAAGGCCGAAGCTTTGAGACAGCTCTCTAACACCACCACAAACCTTCCACACCCTATAGATCCTACACCTGCAATATGCCAAGAAATATGCGCTCTCCTTGACCTCCAGGGCCCCTTACAAGGACTTTCTAAAAACTCTGTCACTCCTTGCCCCTGCACCCCCACGTTGTATCTTCTTCCCGAGATCCACAAAGTTGGAAATCCTGGGCGACCTATAGTTGTGGAATATGGATCTCCTACTGAATGGATTTCAGCTTGTGTGGATCGGCACCTCCAGCCTTTTGTACAGGACCTCCATTCATTCATAAAAGACACCCCACACTTCCTCGAACACCTTTACACAGTCCCCATTCCTCTACCACCTGACTCCTTCCTTAACTCCATTGATGTCTCTTCCCTTTACACCAACATCCCTCATGGTCAGGGCCTTAGTGTCATGGAACACTTTCTGGATATGTGACATCCCGACAGCCTCCACATGACATCCTTCCTCATTTCCTTGGCTAACCTCATCCTTCTAACAACTACTTTTCCTTCAACTCTCAAATTTATCACCAGATATGCGGCACTGCCACGGGCACTCGAATGGCACCATCCTTTGCAAACCTTTTCCTGGGCCGTTTGGAACAACGATTCCTCAACAATCTTTCCATTAAATCTCTTGTGTGGTACATGGATGACATTTTTATGATCTGGACCCACAAAGAGAATCACCTAATAGACTTCCTCAACTCCCTAAACAACCACCCCATCAACTTTACCTGAACATACTCCCACAGCCATGTCACCTTTCTTGATGTTGACGTTTCCTTTCATAACGGGCACCTGCATACCTCTGTTCATATCAAACCTACAAATCTGCAACAGTATCCTCATTTAAACAGTTGTCATCCCTCGTACATCAAATGTTACCTTCCTTACAGTATGGCCGTCCGTAGAAGGAGCATCTGCTCTGATGAAGAATCTCTTTCTCAATACGTAGAAAACCTGTCTGGAGCTCTCATCTCCCGCAGCTACCCCCTGACTTAGTACACAAACAAATCTCTCATGCCACAGCCCTTCCTGTACACACCCACTCTAATGTTGTACCCCCTCAAACTAACCACAGCCCCACTTTCATTACCCAGTTCTTCCCTGGTCTCAAGTCTATCAACCTAATCCTTCGCCGTGGGCATGATTTCCTACTTACCTTCCCCGGGATGCACACCATTCTCCATAAAATCCTACCCACCAACTCACGTATATGTTTTGGCAGACCACCAAATCAAAAAAATATCTTGGTTCACACGTACTCACCCAGTAATTCCCCCAATCTACCACAGGGACCATTACCATGCAACAGACCCCACTGTAAAACATGCAGAATACATCCAGTAACTAGAACTTACTCCAATCCCACCACAGGTGAAATATTCCCTATCATTGGTCATGCCACTTGCATGACAACACACCTCATATATCAACTTACATTCCTGCATTGTTACAGCTCATTTATAGGCCTCAACTCTAATCCACTTGATATCAGAATGAATGGCCACAGGCAGACCGTATACACCAACAATGAAGCCCGTCCAGTTGCAAAACCATGCCAGTTCCCACAAACTGAATAATTTTAACACATGCTTCTCAGTTAGAGCGATCAGAGTTTTCCCTGACAACACAACCTCCTCTGAACTAGAAGGGAACTAGCCTTTCAGAATCTCCTTGAAACCAGACATACTGAAGGCCTCAATCTCCAATTAATTCCTCCTACCAGACCCAGTACTTATTATCTTTAATATTTTATATCTTATATTTCTGATATTTTATTTTTTATGTACAGTTTTCAAAATTTAGTGTATATGTGTGGCCTCAGTTGTTATATTGGTCTACCACTTTCAATGATACGAGGGTAGACTTTAAAGTAAGGTCTCCAACGGTGTAGCATAGCCGCATCAGGAGCTAGACGAAATCTGGCAACGCCGTCGTGTTCCCTGACTCGCGGGCTAAATTCCTGGTCGGGGAAGACACGGCTCGGCCGCTCAGTCTTGGCTCAGCAGCCGTCCGCGATGGAACTGCCTCTCGCTTCTCCGTCCAGGTGTGAAATTCGTTCGGTCATCCGCTTTTTGACTGCACAAAAAGTGCCACCCATCGAAATCCATCGTCAGCTAGTGAAAGTTTACGGGGAAAAATGTATGGACATCAAGAACGTGCGTAAGTGGGCACGTGAGTTCATTTCCGGCCGCATAACCGTTCACGACGAGGAGAGAAGTGGCCGGCCGTCGCTCTCAGACGAGATCGTCCAAGCTGTGGAGGCAGAAATGCTCAAAAACCGTCGTGCTACTGTTAAGGAATTGGAAGAGAAGCTTGGAGGAGTGTGCAGCAAGGACGCAATTCGAGTTATCCTTAAGGAGAAGTTGCTGTATCACAAAGTTTCGGCAAGATGGGTGCCAAAACAGCTGACCGAAGACCACAAGCGGCAGCGCGTGGAATGTGCGGAGGAAGTTTTGCGGCGTTTTGAAGAGGAAGGAGAGGAATTTTTAGATGGTTTCGTAACGGGGGATGAAACATGGGCTCATCACTATACACCTGAGACAAAGCAGCAGTCCAAACAATGGCGCCACAGCTCGTCTCCAAAACCGAAAAAGTTCAAGGCAACACTGTCAGCCGGAAAGGTGATGGCAACTGTGTTTTGGGACTGTCGCGGCTTGTTGTTAGTGGATTTCATGCCTAAAGGAACCACTATCAATTCTGAGAGATATTGTGAAACCCTCCAAAAGCTTCGCCGAGCCATTAAGAACAAACGCCCAGGAATGCTGACCAAAGGAGTCAATTTTCATCACGACAACGCGCGCCCGCATACAGCGAATCGGACGACCGAGCTGATCAAGAAGTTTGGATGGAAAATCGTGGAACACCCTCCCTACAGTCCGGACGTCGCCCCCAGCGACTATCATCTGTTCCCCGTCCTGAAAAAACACCTCGGAGGGAAGAAATTCGAGTTGGACGCGGAGGTTCAAGAAGAGGTCACCAACTGGCTGCGCGACGCGGACGCAGGGTGGTACGAGGACGGAGTACAGAAGTTCATCGTGCGGATGCGGAAGGTCGTCGAGAAAAATGGCGATTACATTGAAAAATAGCTTAGGCCATGGCCTTTCCAACGGTGTATAAATCAATTTAAATAAATGTCATTTTATATGAGAAAAAAAAATAGGAGACCTTACTTTAAAGTCTACCCTCGTATTATACCGTCAACAATATCGATTATCGATCCAATTTTTGAGCTTCCCCCCCTACACTACGATCTGTGTTGGTAATGCCATTCACCGGACAGCAGTCACTGTGTACACATCTGACTCCGCTTGGTGTCTCACTTCTTACTTCCGCACGAATATAGCTGTCACCGAAATATTGCACTTTTTTGTTTGCGTATTTTTGGTTCGTCGTCCCACACGCCTTCATCTTTGGTAAGTGTTGGGTCATATTTCCCTATTCATCCTTAGTTTGATAAATAAATAAATAAACAAACAAGTCCAAAAATTTACATATTGCAATTTTTCAGCCATAATTCCTTATCCAAACCGTAACTGATACTAGGTGGCCTGGTGACTTGGGTAATGCCACCAACTATAAGCAATCATAGGAATTACTAGCTCATGCTGTTTTGATCTGACACATACTTATTTCGGAACCATCCTTTGAGTACTACACTTTTGTTTGGAAACTTTCATTTGAGGAGAAAATCTGAAGCAAGACTCATTTAAATAAGGTAACGATTAGAGATAACACGTCATGACTACAATCTGAATAATTAATAAAACCTGTGTTAAACTGTATTACAACATACCAAAAGAACAGTTTCTGGGCCTGCCGAAAAAAATTGCAAATCTTTCAATGAAAGGGGAGAAAACTGGAGGGCAGGATTTAAGAATACTGAAATATATCTTATGAACATGCAGCTAGTTCTTGAAAGACTCCATCACATTTGATGCAAAATGATAATGTAGAACAGGCAGATATAGTTGGTGATAGTTTCATCGAGCTTCTCAAAAGGAAAAAAGAAAAGAATCTGTTGAAAACAGACAGAGAACGAGATGGAAATGACCTAACATCACAGGAAAAGCATCTCCCCTTCCGATGTCAAAAAGAAATATCCAAACTGTCGATGAAGCCACTAAACCTTTACATCACCTAGGCTTTCTGATGCAAGACCAGCAAAGAGAGCTATGAAACGATCGTTTAATACTAATATCGAGACCAGTGTTGATGAAATTCTTGTGCAGAGTCTGAAGGAAACTGGCAGTGCAATGATAACTCCAGTAAACCTTAACAAGAAGATGGACCTGAACAATGAGATGAACCAATAACACCTGAAATTAAGAAACTAAAAGTGGGGCAATTCATGCTTGTCACCATTTATGGGAAACTATAACAAAGAGAAGCAACACACTAAACACAGCACAGTGCTTTAGCGAGTTCATTGGAAAGCATAGGAATGCACTGGAAGTCATCATACAAAAAGAGTAGGAATGTCTTTTAGATAACATCACTCAGCCTCGGCAAATAGGATGCCAAGTAGTTTTCAAAGTCTGGGAATTAAATTTCAATGATGAAGAAGTTTTTTAAATGTTTCTCAAATTTGTGACAATTTATTTTTTGCTGTACTGTACTGTATTTAATGATTTGTATTTGTATTTAAATAAAAATGTGCAAAGAAACATTTTGTCCAAATTATTTTTTTGAGTATTACAAACCAAATAATTCCTTTAACGACGCATCAAAAGTTGTCTCAAAGTTACCCCCACTTATGGTACCTTATCTACTCCTGGGCAGTAGTTTGAAATCCCATGGAACGTAATCCTGTAGTTTTTGTATGAATCGCAACTAAAAACTGACTGATGAAAGGAGAGGGACAAATTTTTTGAAAATTATCAATTTCTGCTCTGCATCTTGTGAAAATAGCCCAAAACTCAATTTTTTAAAAGTATCTTCAAGTACAGATTTTACTAAACCTGCTTTATTAAATGTATAGATGATCTGTCACCACCATTCATCTACAGTGTGCACTGGAAACACTAAATTTAGAGCACCAACATAATTAGTGTCTTGTGCCAAAGACGGAAACCTAAGAAACACGATTTACCATAATATTAATGAGAAGGACCCTTTAATAGCCCTATATGAACAAACAGACACGTCTGACTGAGCCAGCAAATTAATCCAATTTCTGGCAAGCTTGGCAGCTGCCTAGCTAAATAGTATGTGCATTATACTTTCCAACTACTGACAAAAATATGTTACATGCTTTGCTTAGCTTGGTATACGTTTCCCTGCAGTATATACGAGGGGGGATCAAATATAAACGGGATTTTATTTTTTATTTAAATTCATTTATTGGAAAACACAAGGTAATTACAATTTATTTTTCCACATAGTTTTCTGCTTTGGAAATACATTTTTCCCATCGTATGGGCAGCTTTTTGATGCCCTCATCATAAAAAGAAGAGGGTCGTGTCACTAGCCAGTTGCGCACGAAGTCTTCCACACTCTCGTCATCTTCGAATCGTTGCCCTCCTAGAGCCTCTTTAAGAGGTCCGAACAAATGGAAATCGCAGGGACATAAGTCCTGACTGTAAGGAGGGTGATCAAGTGTAGTCCAGTGCATTTCCTGTAGTTTAGAGACAGTCAGAGATGCAGTATGGCGTCGCGCATTGTCGTGGAGGAGAATCGGTTGGTCTCTTCTTTTGCGGCGATATGCAACTCTCGCCTTGTTCAACAACTCGCAGTAGTAAGCAGCATTGATTGTGCGTCGTTCATGCAAAAAATCAATCAGCAAAATGCCTCACTGATCGAAAAAAACGGTTGAAAGAACCTTGCCAGCTGACAGTCGAGTCTTGGCTTTCACTGGTGCTGCCTCCCCTTTCCTCCTCCACTCCTTACTGGCTTCTTTGGATTCAGGAGTGTAGTGGTGAACCCATGTTTCATCGCAGGTGACGATTCGACTAAAAAATGCATCACCTTCTTCCGCAAACCTTGCTGTAAGCCGCTGACAGACTTCCAAACGTCTCAACTTCAGATTTTCGGTCAAAAGGTGAGGGACCCACCTGGAACACACTTTACGGAACTGTAAGTGTTTTGTGATGATTGCTTGACAGCTCCCATAACTGATTCCGACTTGTTCTGCAATTTCTGACACTCTCACGCGTCGATCGACGTCAATAATGTCTTTAACCGCACGAATGTTTTCGTCTGTAACGCTGGTCCGGGGACGGCGATCGTGTTGCTGATTTTCCACACGTTCTCGTCCTTCCTTGAACTTTTTATGCCAGAAAAACACACGCGTCCTTGACAATGTTTGATCACCGAACTGTGCTGTCAATCTCTGGCAAATTTCCGCCACTGTAACTCCTTCAAGAGCAAGAAATTTTATAATAATGCGTTGCGCAGTGGAGGGGTGCACCCGTTGCTTCGACATCGTGAGCATTACTGACTAAACGGCGGTAAGTATCTAACAGCATGCTCTCCCCACTCCTAATGGTCCCGCCTAAGCATAGCAGAAGCGCGGGGCCAGTACTGCCAATTGTTGATGTTCAGGAACAACAATCCCGTTTATATTTGATCGCCCCTCGTACAATATCTGAACAGGTCAGAAGAGTCACACAGAACATGAAAGATGATTTTAGGCTAATATTTGTAGCTAGATAGATAAGGGAATGACAACATACAAGGAACATAAAGTGAAGTTTGAGGTTTGAGATTTCAGAAATCAGCTCACACAAGCAGTTTTGTGTGCAGTCTTATTAAAGATGCAACTGAAATCTGTCCAGGCCTAATAATTTTAATAAAACAGAGAATTAGAAATGAATCCAGTGAATGCAAGACTTTGATATGGTCAAATCGGAGTCC
>JARYHS010008074.1:67506915-67528679 GCA_031002005.1 Vandiemenella viatica
CACTTAAGAAATGAAATCTACCCTATAACAGTTGGCAGTACTGATTGATTATACTATCTTTGTAGGGAACAAAACAGTCCGTGTTGTGAGACGTATCAGTGCCGGATCTAGAGGGGGTCAAACTGATGTGCTTGCCCCAGGCGGCATCTTCAGAAGGGCGGAAAAATCATGTTTGAAGGGGGTGGTGACCATATTTTGGCTCTACTGCCCCGTGCAGCAACCTTGAAGGGGGCGACAAAATCAAGGAATAGCTCTGTACTTCCCTAGGGAGTGTCCATAAAGTACGTAGCTCCATTTTGGCCTCCTGTGAACCTCTCCTACTCCACACGTAGCTTCACGTGGCTTTTACCACTACAACCTCCCCCCCCCCCCCCACGCAATGCACGTAGCTTTTCCCCTATCGATTCCAGAAACCATTTTGTACTGTTTTCTCTGAGTATCATAAATTACATTCGGAGATAGTTAAGTGACGGAAATAAATATTCGTATACTGTTGTGTGTTCTGTACCTTATTTTAACTGTGACAAATGATACGAATGAGCAGTGGCTTGGATCGGAACCTCCTCCCCCTTGCCCGCCCCCCCCCCTTAGCCCAGCGTAGCTGTCTACCGAACCCCCCCCCCCCCAGATCGAGCACTTAGTTTATGGACGTTCCCTTCCAGACGGCAAATTCCTGTTTGAAAGGGCAGCAATTTCAAGGTTTTGCCCCGGATCGGAAAATTCCTAGAACCGCCACTGGAACGTATAAAGGCGCGTTCCCACGATCCCTTGTAACGAAGGCGCGACGAGACGGGACCTCATTAGCCGAAGTGTAGGGATGACCGCGGGCCGCAGGTTAGTCCTAGCTTACCTTGCCGCCACCTCCACACCACGTTGCCTAATGTCGTTTGGCACAGGGCACTTTACAGCAACAGTAGGGGTGCGCTCCGCTACACACGCCTGTGATGTTTACCGACTCAGAGTGGGTAGTTGCGTCTCGTCTCCGCTAGCAGAGGCGGCCCTGTTCCCATGGCGTGTTGTTGAGTATTCGTCCCGTCTCGCCTTCGTTACAAGGGATCGTGGGAACGGGCCTTAACAGAAGTGGAAACACAGGCTCTTTCTTTTTTTCACTGATTCTCCTATTGTATTTGTTCGTAACTTATTTTCCAAAGCTTTGTCTGCCACAAGCACGCTTTCGTTACTCAACTCTTGTGATATCGTCTCTGCTGATACATTTTTACGCTGTGTAATGCTTCACAGCGTAAAAGTGACAGCAAATGAAATTCGTACAGACATATACGTACAGTACATGGCCATAAAATCTGCAGATAAACTGCACATACACAAAATATTTAAAGTTATCATTTTTTTGCACCGTTTGGCGGAACACTGAGGATTGATTCCACTGCATTTCATCAACATCTGACACTAACGACTGTTATCTGTAGTAGGTCTTAAAAATGTCCTTAGAATAACGTTTATAACTCAACAGTTCCTCTGCAAAGAAATGAAATATTGGAAAAAATTGTTTCCCCTCTCGGAGAGATTGTTACAAAGTCAATTCCATTTGAAATTCAACAAAAAGGAAGAAATTGTTCCCCTAATAACTTCAGAACCTTTGAGATATAGCTCCTCTCTGAAAAAATGAGGGATTTGAAACAAGATGTTTTTACATTGCAGGAGGCATGATGTCGTGTGCACCACAGACAAACACAATCTGTCAGCTGCCGCCCTCTTGTTTTTGTCTCAATATCTCAAACGAAAGCAAATCTACCTTCACTTACGGTTGTCGCCGCGTTTCTCGAGCAATATACTTCCCATGGGCGTATCCAGCGAGGGGAAGAAAAATTAAGTTGCTTTCAGTACACTTCGACGAGTGAAGAACTGGCTCAGCAGTACTTTATGAGAGTAAAGATTGACTGGATTATGCCTGATGAATGTGCATCGAAATTTTATGAAAGAACACCGTGAGATATTGAGAAACAAAGATATTGAAAAATTTTCTAAGAATCCGAGACGATTAATGTTTACATAAACTATAACTGAGTTACAATCTTAATTTAGTATATAGTAGGTCCTTAGATTAAGTGGTTGGATTACTATATTAATCAATAATAAAAATAGTTTCCTCAATAAGTTTGAGTTTCATTTTGTAAGAAATCGTCATGTTTCAGTGCCCCACCCCACTTCCTCGAACCCAATATGAGTCCCCCCCCCCCCCCCCCCAGCTCTGTACCTGGATACGCCGTTGACGCTTCCACTTATACGTTTATACTGCAGTTGCTTGGTACAAAACGCGATGTTTCGCTTATAGCTTATCATAACTTCTGTACCCTCGCTTCTTTTCTCTGAATAAATTTTCCGATACTGGAGGTTTAACAACGTACAGTAGAGAAGTGAGCATCCGAACTGAAACAAGGCGGACCGGCACTAAAGATCAGCAGCAAGGCCAGTGGAGATAATCACTCATAAAAATGTAACTCAGGTAGTGATAATAGATAGAAAATTAACATTTCGGTAGGTTGAGGAGATAACAGTCATTACAAGAATGACAGTAGATCCAATTCTGACATAGTACTGGGACATCTCCGGCCTGGCATTCAGGAGAACGCTGGTTCTAACCCCCTCCAGCCATCCAGTTTACGTTGCTCCCAAACCTGTCCCGCCTCTAACGACCACTTCGTCGATAAGGCATAAAGATAGTATAAAGCTAAACAAAACAAAAAAGTAATTCCGAGCTAATTCCTTCAGCAGGCCATGGCCGTATTCGTTGCCGTTCCTTGTCTTCCCACATCCAATCCTACCTTGCCTCTAACGATCTTGATGTCGTGATGTCGAAGAGGCTAAAACTAATAGCTCGAAAAAAGGTAACATACTTAGAGTTATGATTTTATAGCGAATTATTGGGAGCGAAACCGGTATAGAAAAGACTAATGGATGCACTCCGCAGGTCATCAAACAAAACGATTACTAGCTGAAAACGGCAGGAAGGAGTCGTAGCGTTTATGATGTCAACCGTTTAAAAGACTAATGAGAGAGATAATAATAGTATTACACCTATATCTCTAGATTTTAAAGATGCTTGGTTTCTGTGGCCATCAGAAACTGCTTTTAATATGTAATTAATTTTGTGTCTATTGGTTTGGCTGTTAATGCCATGTATCGTATTCAAAAATCCATACTGCCTCATTCTGGTAATACTTTTTCAATTTCATATTTTATGCCAGGACGATTTATTTGTGTTTTCCAGTATACCTTAAAATACATTGTTTAATTGCTTGAAGTGAAAATCGACGTCATAAATGAATGATGAATAAAAGTTTAATATTTTTTTAACTAATGCCTTTACGCCTCGTCGACGTCGAGGTAATTAGAGGCGGGATGGGACTGGGGACAAGGAACGGGAATAAATTTGGCCATGGCCTTTTGAAAGAAGCATTCCGGCATTCACCTGGAGTCATTTGGGGAAACCATGGAAAATCCAAATCTGGGTGCCCGGACGGGGATTCGAACCACCGTCCTCCCAAATGCGAGGTCAGTGCGCTTACCGCTCACCCACCACGCTCGGTAAAAGTTTAATACAAGTAACCAAATAGAAAAAAAAGAAAAAAAAAAGAATGACTTTAATTCCAATGACACCGGTTTCATTCTAACAAAATATGGTAGGAATATTATCTCCCATGTTTTTTAAATCACATTCCTTTACATTAAATCTGCAGCCCTGTGTTTCTATATCCACTATCATTAATTTTGTATCATAACTCTACCTGGCGGTAAAAAGGATTTTGTCTTGCTGATGTCGTACAAGAAAGTAAGGAAAAAACTGAACGACATGGACAAAACATTACAAGAGAAATTTGAGCTAAATATAAAGGAAACGACTGCAATTCCCTTAATATCGTAATTGAAACACGAATAATAGGAAATTTTGTCAGTAGGGAAGTGATAATACAACTTATGGGTAAAGCAACCACGATTTCAATGAATTAGAAATGTGGTTTCCTCGCCATTGGTCAATAAACTGCAAAGTTTATATGAGAAAATGTTAAACTAATTTACTCTTATCATTAGTAACTTGGCAAGAAGAACAATATCCAACTGAATTTCAAACTCAAGTGATTTCATTTTGAGCAGCAAACGAACAACAAGCATACGAAAGAAAAGTCGTGTTAGGGCCATGAGTATAAAATCTACAAAGCGGGGAGAAAAGATCTTCATCGCTCCATCAATAATGGATGGAAGTACTTTCCTGGGAGAGCCTTTAACAGATTTACAGTCTGGAGGCAGTAAAACAAAGCGGCCTCGCTGCTTTCTACTAGTACCTTCCCGCATCGAAGACATATTAGGGGGAATCCATAAATTACGTGAGGTGAAATAGGGGGGGGGGGTCCGGTGAAATCTCACCAAGGCGGGGGGGGGGGGGGGGCTACGGAAATCTCACGTGAGATTTGTGAAAAAATTTTGAACTGTAGAGGTTTTTTAAAAAAAAGGTCTACGAAAGGCCATTTTAGTCGAAAAGTGGGGGTGATGTAGCCGGCCTTTGGAAGGATGAGACCTTAAAAAAAAGGTCTAAAAAAGTTCCAAGGGCGATTTCCAGGAGGGGGGGGGGGTCTCACGGACCAGAGGGGGGTGGTAGTGCCAAATCTCACGAAGTCTCACCAGAAAGGGGGGAGGGGTCCGCAAATCCGAAAAAACACCTGACGTAATTTGTGGATGTCCCCTTATAGAAGAGACGAAGTTAGAAAACTGATTATTTTACTAAGTAATATTTCTGTAAAACAAGAAGGAAAAAAATAATAAACAAAAAATTTAGCTACAGTCTTTCATATCTGGCAGAATCTCCTTGATTAACATCAAATCCTACCAAATAATGCTATCCATCAGTAGTGATGTTACGATACCATCAAAGTATCGATACCTACTCAAATGAGTAGTACTCAAATCGTCTTACGATACTTACTCATATGAGTACTGCAAAAATATCGATACTTCTTTAAAATTAATGTCGAAATATAAAAACATACGTGACATTTTTCTAAATTATTTACCTAGTGTAATAAAATCAAATAACACTCAGCAATCATTTTTTATTTATTTATTAAAATTATAATAAAGCTCACATTTTAAGCAAACTTTGAAGGTTTTGTCTAATCTTTAAATATTTATTTATTGTAGTTTTAACACTTTTAAACAATAAAAGTCCGCTTTTGGAAGGTTTCCCAAATAAGCAACTGTTCTAAATATTTCGGGGACAGCTTGTTTCTTTTGTTTGTCATTATTTTACCGGCAATAGAAAACAAACGTTCACTCAATACTGACGTTGCTACAACAATAAGATACTGTTGTGCGTATTTATACAGATATGGAAATATAAGTTTCATTTCTTCCTATTCTGTAAATGGATTGTTTTTTAGAGACATTACAGTGTTTGACAAGTAGAGAGAGACTTTGTCACTACCGTGCGTTTTCTTTGTGATGTTTCGAGAAGTGATATTCCTGTGAAACGCTAGCTGAAGCTGCTTCTTCTTCCAATTCACATGGGCTACTTAGTAGCTATGAACTATATCTTTTAGTTTTTGTGCGAGGCTGCGCGGTAACGACCATTGGCCCGGTATAGCGAAATGCGCACCAAGTATAACTTTATTATAATGAAATAGGGACCTAAAACAAACTCTTTGAGATTAGATTGCCTATTCTACGACTGATTTTGTTTGATTTTCAATGCTACCAACTAGACATAAGCGGGAAATTAATTTCGCAGGCGCGACTGAGTGGCGCAGCAGGGATGATGCATTTAGAATTTAACACTGGGTGCGTTTCGATACAATTACTTTTCTTCCGATACCGAGTAAGTATCGAATGAATTAATTCGAATACGAAAAGTACTCGGTATCGAAACAAAGTATCGAGTACTTACTCGTGTCGGATCATCACTATCCATCAGTTTCTTGAAAACCTACTGTCAAAAATGATACAACGGCAGCACGTCACAGCATATTTCACAGTAAAATATTTATACAGACCAGATTTAAACGAAAATACTAGAACTGAAATACACTGTCGAGTTCGTCTAGCAAGCAGCCTTAAGAATTAATTCGTACCAGTGAAATTGTGTGGCGGTACGTAATGTGAAACAAAAAAAAAATCTGTCTATTGTAAGCCTCGATGGAGAAAACGAGGAATGGTAACTGGAAACGTCATTGTATGATAGTGGGAGTCCTGATATTAAACATGTCAACTTGTCTTCAAAATTCGTCTTGACATTCATCCAGACAAGCATATGTTAAAGGAATGGCTTATGAATGACCTAGCATCTGCCTACGACTTCGGAATTTGGAGCGTGAATGAAGTTTGTGCAGCAAGAATATCTGTGGGTAGCAAATAACTGATTTTTAACGAAAAAATAACTATAGGTACTCAGCAACGAACAAACAAAAATTTCTACGTCCTGTGACAACGAAGAGTTCAAGACGAAGATCTTTAACGGCGTGCTGCTAATGTGACGAGAGTCTGTACAACGTGGTGTGGAGATAATAATCTTCTACAATTTTGTAGCATTGACGTATTCACGGTCATGGGAAGAAGAACGATATTCTTCTCCCTTTACATCTCGCCGATGTGACTTGCGATAGCAACAACTTTAACTTAGAAACCAGGGGTTTGTGTAGATGGAAGAGTTGAAATCTACTGCTTCTCCCTTGTTAAGAATGCTGAAGTTGAGAGAAGCTTACGTTTCATGTTTATAGCCAGGTAGTCCCTTTTTATGACTCGAGTGTAGCCTGCGCACTGTTGAAGGGCTGCTATCGAAGACAAGAAACAGTTTCCTGGCTACTGTTAATGACACTCTTAGTAAGAGAGAGGTCGGTTTCTTGTCTTCAGTCTCAATGGTTGAATAAAATAATACGTGCAATGAAATAGGCATGATATACGAGAATATAACGGTTGAAATTTACATCAATGGTGTAATTTCTTAGTACGTTTATTGTTTGGTGCAGTGTCAACAAAAAATGATGTATCACTGGAAACGTGCTATTGGATGTTACACTTGCAAAGGAGGCTATATTCTCTCGGATTTCGTTCGTAACCATGTTGGGTTACCGTTTACGGAAATGGCTGTTTAATCAATCTCGTCCCGTTAACCGCTTGGCTCTTCAAACAATCATCTCCAGTTCCAATGATATTGGTAATTGGTTCTATTCTTTCCAACATTTCGTATGAAGGAGTATGTAGGTGTTTCTTGTCGCTGCGGAAATGGGTGCTCCAATACCAATGGTGCTTTCTACATTGCGAGACTGTAGATTTTAAGATCACACCATGGTTCCTGTCGCACCGAGTAGTACCCACTGGAAATTTTATATTGTAAATTACTTCGCGAGAACTGATTGCCAAACCTCTATTATCTCTGTCTCTTGGCATGAAGCCAGTGGCATAATAATAAGGTGGCAGGCCGGGCAGGCCGGGCAAAATGGGTAAAATGCCTTCAGCAGGAGGGGCCCCGGCCCGAGAGGGCGAACCTCCCCCCCCATTCAACAAACAGTTCCTGTCCATTTTCGCCGCTCGGAGCAGCAATGCAGATTTTTTTTTAAAAAAAAAAAAAAAAAAAAAAAAAGAAAGAAAAGATCCCCCGTGAACATATTGTTAAAGTTATATTATCAATGAACTCTGGGACAGAACTAATTTTGCAAAAATAAATTCGAAATCTTTGAGCTAAAATATTAAATGCATTTTCCACCACTAGTATCGCACAGCGTAGCCTGTAGTTTTTTTTTTTTTTTTTTTTTTTTTTTTTTTTTTTTTTTTTACCTGTTTGCGTTTGAAACTCTGGATGCACCGAGATTGAAGCACTGATAGCCTCTTCATCCAAAATCAGTGCGCTTTTAATTAACGTTAGCCCAGAAAAAGGCATTGTTCGTTTTGAGCAAATGGAATGAAAAGGCATCGTCTACGATTTGATCTTACCTGACTGCTAGTGTGAATGCTACTCGTAAAATCCTGGAGCTGAGATGAGCGCTAGTGTGAACGGACCTTTAGCATAAAAGTGTAAATTGACACAAAAATGTTAACTATAACAACTAGTAAGGCTTATAAAACTACAATTGGCAGAATTTTCAACTGGAACTTTAGTAAACAGGACTGTAATAGTGCCTTAAGTGTTGTTCCAGAGCAGCATGTGAGAATTATCACTATATCTCCACTGTTGATGCCTTACAGCATAAGGGCGAAACTAGTCTGGAGAGTAAAAAATAACATCCACCACAACAGTTGTTTGTAGAAGGTGTTTTGTTTATAAAATGGCCTATAACTAGAACCACGTTAATTTCAATTAACTTAATTGATTCACGAATAAATGCACATACATTACCGTTGTGAAATGGGACTTGCACATAACTTCCGTCGTAGGCAAAGCTAATTCTAGATTACGATTCATAGGTCGTACTTTGAGAAGTTGCAATGCTCATACAACGGAAATAGCGTACAAAACACTAGTCTGCCGGTCCTGGCAGTGTAGGGGCTAGCACGCTGGCCTCGCATTCCAAGGGCCGCCGGTTCGAGTCCGGCCGCGGGCATGGGTGGTTTTAATTAAGTGTTGTGTTCGTCTTGTGCTGTCCTCACTGTAGTGTTCACAATATCATAGTTAAAGTCTGATACAACAGTTCGTACAAAAACAAATTGCAGCTGGCTAAATGGTCGCAAAGACCGAAGGCCATATTTACAAAAAAAAAAAAAAAAAAGATTAGTGCGTCCGCATTTGGATTACTGTTGTGGAGTTTTGGATCCGTATCGCAAGTCTTGATTGACACGTTAGAGAAAGTACAGAGGAGAGCCGCTCGATTCGTGATTGCTAGTCACAGTCCTTACGAAAGTGTCACAGAATTGATGCATAAATTGGGCTGGCTTTGTTTGGCAGACAGAAGACGTCGTTTTCGTTTGAATTTATTGGAGAATCTGCGAAATTCTTTAATTTACGACTGCAATGAAATACTTCTTCCGCCAACCAGGGCCGCATTTAAGCATAGGTTACATAAGCTGTAGCCTGGGAGCCCGCACCACAAAGGGGGGCCCCGCACCCCACAAGGGGGCGTCCATAAATTAAGTGAGGTGAAATAGGGGGGGAGAGGGGTCTGGCGAAATCTCACCAAGGGTGAGGGGGGGTAAACAGAAATCTCACGTGAGATTTTCGAAATTTTTTTGGACTGTAGATCTAAAAAAAAAAAAAAAAAAAAAAAAAAAAAAAAAAAAAAAAAAAAAAAAAAAGCGAAATTCTATTTTAGGGGGGTATTTCATTGAAAAGTGGGGATGTAAGCGGCTTCGGTTAGGGTGAGACTTATTGCGAGGACGATTTCTAGGGGGTAGGGGGGGCCCCACTGACCAAATCTCACCAGAGGGGGAGGGGGGGGGGGTTGGACCAGATCTCACGAATTCTCACCAGAGGGGGGAGAGGCGGAAATCCGGAAAAACACATCACGTAATTTATGGATGCGCCCCAAGTAGTAGAACTAAAAATAAGATTAGAGAAATAAGATTCAGTAATGATGCTTTTATGTATTTTTTCTTTCCTCGTTCTGTTCGGGATTGGAACGCACAGAATTAGGATTGGTGCTTAGCATCCTCTGCCACTCACATTATTTGTCAATTGCAGAGTATAGATGTAGATTGTTAAAATATGTTAAATTAAATTCACTCTTATAGTGGAATTATTCCACACGACTGGCGCCCAGTATTTAATCCCGATGATAAAAAATTAACAACTGGAATATTAAATAATGTGAATAATTCATAAGGAAATGAGGTAGGCAGAATCGTGTGCCATTTCACTGGTGTATACACAGATACGTGTGGAGGGCGAATAAATCAGTTGGGCCGCGGTGAGTGATCGTATGCCATGCCGTCGTGTTCTGATACCGTCTAATCTGCCAGGTATATCTGTCTCGTCGGCCCAGTGATACTGCAGTTTCCTGCGCCCACCGATCTTTTCCGTATTGCTGACACACAGCAAACAAACCGTCAGTTTGGCCATGCCCGTTACACAGTACAACAGTCCTAGGTTCATACCTCAGACCGGATCCTAATGATTATCTTGGTCGCTTTTCCGACCTCGTATCTGCGAATTCCGGAACGGTCCTCTGTACTCACTTCATAAATTGCACATTTCATAAATAAAGTTCACACTTGTGATACAGAACATTGATTAAATGTTTCACAGATGCCGGTATCGGTAGCGTAGTGCCGAAGGTCGCCGGTTCGAGTCCGGCCGAGAGCATGGGTGTTTAGTGTAGTTCTTGTGTGTGTATATATCGTGTCCGTCCTGTTGTGTCTAGAGCCACTTGGATATAATACACTATAGAGAAACTCAAAAACACTGTGTGATTAGAAATACACTTAAGCTCGAAGCCAAATTCCATTAAAAATTAAAAAAAAAATGTTTCTCATATAGATGGTTATGAACTTCCTTCCCCCCCCTCCTCCCCTCCCCCCCTGAAACCGGCCAGGCTCATATGAAATAGCCCGTGAAATTTGTGCTGTTGAACAATCTTATTCCAGTTAATTTTTTATTGCTTGTTTTTGTGTAACAAACTTGCAAGCTCAAGAAACAAAATATCTTAAACATCTACTAGCATTTGACTGTCTTTTTCTCGTCGAGAGCGCTGTGTTTGGTCAGTTGTGCTTGAGCAAAGCTATCTTTTGGTGTGTTAGGGTAGGTCAGGAAAGACCAGTATGAGACGCAGCGGCTGTCTAACTCGCAACAGTCATTGATTCAGCTTCGAGTATCTAAAAATAAGTTTGGAATAAGATGTCCTATTTTGTAGCGATAGTCATATTTGAGATTTTTTTATTTTAATACGTATATCAAAATAAGCAATTATGCATTATATCTACGGTAAAGTGACGTCTAGTGGTTTTAAGGAATTACCGTATCTTAAATTTCGGAGCTACTTTCGTCAGCATGTTAGAAATAATAATTTTTCTCTTCTGTGAACCAGGGTTGACAGCAGAAATCGTATAACGTTTTTCATCCTTATCGTGGCTCGAGACGTTTCCGGTTTTGTTTCTACTTTCGAATATACGATGTACTATGTTTATCAGTGCTCAGTGACCAAACAGGAATCAATTAATTACTGTTCATATACTTTATTTAAATATGTTGCTCCTTAAATTAACCTTGTTTGCGGTCTCTAATCAGTAGACCGATTGTGGTGGGTGAACGGTTAACGTTCTGCCCTCGCATTCGAAAGGACGCGGGTTCGAATCCCCGTCCGGGCATTCAGATTTGGGTTTTCCATGGTCTCCCCAAGTCAGGGCCGACGCTAGGAATTTCGGGCCCGGGGTAAAATGGACGACCCTTTTTTTTTTTTAGCTCTACAATCTGGCCGGGTGACAATGGGCGCATTCATGACCTGAGGGCGCCTACAGTCGATGATGGGGGCCCCCCATCAGCCGGCGGGCCCGGGTACTTTTCACCCGGTTAACCCCCCCTAGCGCCGGCCCTGCCCCAAGTCACTCCAGGTGAATGCCGGCATGCTGTCTTCGATAGGCCATGGCCGAATTCCTTCCCGTTCCTTGTCCCCAATCCCATCCCGCCTCTAATGACCTTAGCCGTCGAAGAGGCGTAAAGCCATAGTAAAAAAAAAAAAAAAAAAAAAAAAAAAAAAAAACCTAATCAGTATGAAATCACGGCCCCGAATGCAATAAGGGTTTGCATAGTTGCAGGAATCACCGGATGTCCTACACTGTGGGCAGTTCTACGTGTACAGAAATGGAGTCGTAACATACACTTACAAAATTCATAACTAGCGGGGCGGTGTAACGGTTAGCGTTCTCGCCTCGCATTCGGGAGGACGGCGGTTCGAATCCCCGTCCGGGCATCCAGATTTGGGTTTTCCATGGTTTCCCCAAATCACTCCAGGAAAATGCCGGGATGCTTCCTTCAAAAGGCCATGGCCGAATTCCTTCCCATTCCTTGCCTCCATCCTTGCCCCCCATCCTTTCCCGTCTCTAAAGAACTCGATGTTGAAGAGAGACGTATAGCAGCTTAAAAAAAAAAAAAAAAAAAAAAAAAAAAATTATCACAAAAAAATTCATATAAATCTGAAGACTCTGCATACACTGATAGAGTCAATATAAATGCTCGCTGACACAGTGTATACGCGAAAGGACTCTAAATTCACTGCGATTGCAACACAAATCGAGGGACTAACAAACGCAATTTTTTTATATTTTTAAAAAAAGTTTTTCGCTTAGAATGAAATCTGAGAGTGATTTCCAAACGTCGTATCAAATTGACACGTTCCCCCGGTCTGAGGCCCGAGAACGTTTTGTGTGGTTGATATACCAGGAAAGCCTCATTTCTTTCAATATACTCGCACCTTGTTTGGAGCAGGAGATACAGTCTCCACGATGCTAAAAATATGGTATGGTTTGTTCAGCTAAAATATCAAGACTTAGGGCTCACTGCCTCTGACGAAGAGTTAGTTAGCTTCTACTACAATCAGAGTTTTAAGTGTGGGAGTTATCTCAACTTTTATGATACAGGCTGTAACGCAATAATTAGGTACCAACTAATTAGCAAGATTGAGCTGTCCCAGAAACAGTCGAGTAACGTACTAATTATGGTTTATGAATAATAATTAGTTAATTAAATGCATCCAGATTCTGGTAGTTCATGAAATATATAGCCTTCACGGTGCTCGTAAAGATTGCAGCTTTAAGTGTTGCGGTTGCTAGTCTAATGATCTATTCCTAGACACGTGCATGAGTGTAGTAAATGTCAGCTATCACTAATTACCTCCGACAGCATTCACTACACAGACGTAGCTAGTTACAAAATCCCCAAGTAGGTTTTTTTGAACTCCTCAGTCACGCGACAAAGCTAGCCACAGAGGCACATAATATGCAAGATTCGTGATAAAAAGTTAATGAAAGTGTGTCAAAATTCAAATAACAAACCACATATCTGATCCACACCCACATTGAGACCCAACAATCATCCATACATGAATAATACAAGATTTGTTCACTTGCGCGGTACACAGTATCTCCGCATTTTTATCGTAGTTGGTGAGATTTGGTGAGATTTGATGAGATCTGGTGGGATCCCCTCCCCCTTGCGGTGAGATCTACCTTGAAGGGGGCAATCTGAAAAAAAGTTGCCGTGAGATTTCCGATCACCCTCCTCCCTTGGCGAGAGTTGGAGAGATTTCACCGGTCCCCTTCACCCTATTTGAGCTCACGCAATTAATACTGCCTTCATTTAACGACGATGTGGGCGAATTACGATTGACTTTTAGCGTAATACTTCCAGAGCCATGTACTGATACGTCCGTACTCTACACCGTTTCCAGGCAGAAGTTCTCCCTGACTGACTCCCCTGCGATATACTTACTCATCGCCCTGCGGTATTCTGTAGTTAATACCTATAGAGATATCTGTAGATCCCACAGCGTTGTTACAAGGCCTCCAGCAAAATTTGGAATATTGCACAGTTAACCAATTTGACGAGTGAGGAAAAAATTCTGTAACATTAATAAATTTTACGCCTTTATCGTATGGCGTAATACAGTTTTTTTGTGTCCATATAATTTATTTTTTTGTTCTATACTGTTCCATACTGTTTCATAAATGAGAACGGGGTTACGATGTCTGCCCGCCAGGCAAGAGATGTTTTCGCTCTGAACACAGATATGTTATAGCAAGCTAAAAAGGAAAAATACCGAGTATAGGGTACTGACAGTGTATCATGGAATCAGAACCACGGAAGCGTTCTGGCGTACTTCACATTACGCAGCAAGCTGTGGCAGAGGTGAAAGCCGGGTTAAGGGTCTATGAAATTTCCCGCCGGGAAAGGGATTCGAAACCAGGACCTTTCGATCTCCTGTCAGACGCGTTGACCTCTGAGCTATCAAACCACTCTACGACAGGAGCGGAACGCCCACCCAATAGAAATCCTGTCACCAGGCCATTACGACCAGACGGAATTATTATTCATTTAGGAAAAATACCTATTTATGTTCATGTATTGGTATAATATATTTTACCGTTAAATCTAAATTTCAAACAAAGAAATGTAATTCATTTAGGTCGTAATAAGGTATGCAAATAATTTTCTGCGACACAGTTACTTTAATAAATTATTATTTAATTTATTTTATTGATATGCATATCAATGCATATCAAAAAATAAATTAAATAATAATTTCTTACAGTAACTGTGTCGCAGAAAATTATTTGCATACCTTATTATATTTAAACAGTTACAGACTTTCACAAAGTCCATATATCATGGATACAGTAAAAAAAAAAAAAATCATTTAGGTCGATATGTAAATTACTCGTATGTTTTCGCTATATTCCCTGTTCATAGATGGCGCTATTATTAAAAGCTAAGAATGAAGGTTAGCAGTTTATATTTGTGTAATATACTGTTTTATATATATATAAAAAAGATATTAGTGCATTGAAGTTAATACAAAGTCTGTGTACAGTACCCGAGCACGTCAGAGTAACCAGCACTTGAGACAACTTTTTTTATTATTTTTTTCATTTTTTTTTTACTCATTTAGGTAACAACAATTAAAATTGTATCAAGTATCTCTTATTAATTGATAGATCGGAGTGATGCGCAAGAAATAACTGATCAGATGCACATAAAATCCGACAGACTGTATACTCTAGTATTCAATGCAGAGTAGTTGGCGTTTTACGACAGAGAATAAAGTTAATGTCTCTCTCCGGAATCGTGGGTGGAGACGCGTATCTGCCTCGGCTCGTAAACACCGCCTCTTTTGTTGCCGTAATATCTCCGACTCCACAGTTATTACTCCAATTCGTCCGGCGTTCATTAGTGCGAAATGCAGTGCGATTTTATTGTTACTGCTAGAATGACACAGGTCGCAAGGGACTGGCAGTAAACAAGGCATAGCGATGATATAGCACGCAAATACCTATTACGTCGAGTCGCTTTAAACAAGCCACAAAATATGACGTTTCCAATACAATGAGTCATTATTTTATCGCAGACTAGCATTTTTCCAGATACTTCGTCCGCGAGGACCATGGTGTGCGTCTGTCTTGTTTTTCTTCTAGTAGCAAAGCATAAATGTTTGTAGTGTGGTATGTTTAAACGAGCAATTCTGTTATATATATGGTATCTCAGAAACTGCTCTAACGATTTGTATGAAATTTGATATTTAGATTACGTTTTGATTTTTCATTTTTATATATAGGTATATATAGGTATCTTCCCGGCAAAAACGCGATTTTACAAAGAAAAAAAGAAGAAAAAAAAGATCAATTCTTGTATTTGGTATATCTGAAACGGCTCTAACCCCATCTAGGAGTTTCAGGTAAGCCTACTGTTGTTACTTAAGTTTCTCTTTAGATTGAGCAAGGAACTTCAAAAATCTAGGAAGTTTTCAAGGAAAAAAAAAAGTATTAACATCCTTGAATTTTATATTTAACCAAACTCAATTCATATGATTGTAGGTATGAAATATAGTGAATACATATATCTAATCGATATGATACTATTATACGAGCAACTCTTATAAGTAGGTGAAATTAATTTCTCTAAAAAATCTTTAACCATTTTGACGAAATCTTGCATATTGAACAGAAATCTAAAGACGCCGAGCAAATTTCGATCACCCAGGAACTCGTAAATTTCGTTAAGCTTATTCGCGTGTTAATTTTTGATATGAAGGTTTGATCAGCGCGAAAACTGAAGAAGATAAATGCCAAGGATAGTCAGCTTATTAAGTACACAGATAAAAAACTAAAGGTTGTAGCACGCAGGATTCAGGCGTACTACAAAATATGTAAATATTTGTATTTTGTTATTTTTTATTCAGATTATATTAATATTTAATGAATATTTAGTAATTTAATTCTCCGATCCGCATAATGGATATCCCAGGCTGCCATATTTTCTTAAAATTTATCTGAGTAAAGAGGTTGCTACTTGGAGGGGCAGAAGGGATTTTGAAGCTGGCAACGGTAAATTCTACCGATGGCGTGGGATGCTCCGAGCCTTTTTCCGCCCGGATACAACGGCCAACCCCAAGGTCAGTGCATTGACCCTGCGCAAGGTTACATGAACAGCACAAGGGGTGACTGAAGCGGGAAAGGCCAGAGCGAATGGGATGACTTCAAACCTCACGTGGTTTTGGGAAGAAGTTAGACATCCAATGCCGTATCATATACGGGGTCTATCGATGTTAATTCATGGCTTCCTTTTTCATGTAACAAACCTTCGGGAAGGAGTTTTTGAGAAGAGAAGCAGAAGCGGCCATACTGGCATTCTGCGGTCAGCAGTCGCCGTGTCCAGACGTCATAGCGCAGAGTGGCACTATGCTGGAGGGTTCTGGCTTCGACCACAGGCTGGTCGTTTGATGCTGTCCATGCACTAATGGTGCAATTTCTGGTCTCCGCCACAGACGCCGCTGCTGTTGCTGATGATTATGGTAACGTGTTCCATCGCCCATCATCGTTTCATGGTTTGGAAAGACTTTGAAGAATCCGTAATCGACCCATGTGACATGATCTCTGCTCAATTCCATTTTAAAAGCTAGCTGGCAAATAACCTCACGAACTTTAAAGCTCCTTGTAAATTCAGTTGAGCCTTATTCTTGTTCATATTTTAATTCAAAAGGCGCCCAGGGGATTATATCCACTGTACATATAACATATTATTGTTGGCTTGTGGCCACGATGTTATCATGTATATAAATTTAAGAATGAAATATTTAACATTTATTTTATGTTTGCTATCTTCAGGCAAATTGTAAAGCCGGATAGTGCTTTTGCTTGCAGATACACGTAACATTTAACGTAACGTTAAATGTATCCGGCTATAGGAAAATAATAGGCCATAGAAAAATAATAAATTCAGCATTATATATGTTTTATCAACAGCAATCAAGATCCTTGCTATCTAAATATTAAAATCAAGAACCACTTTAACATTAAAACTTAAAGTAACGGCAATCACCCCCCCCCCTCCCGTTACAAGGTTGTTTATGATTACAGGGTGGGGTCAGAATTGCTTGTTGAAGGCTTGAAGTGTAAATATGTTGGCATAATGTTTGATAATAAATTCAACTGGCAGAGCACATTGGGCAGATGGTAGGAAAAATTACAAGTCCTTCATTTACTGGAGAGGTTGATGAGAGGATGTACCAGAGAAGTTAGGTAAATGGGTTACAAAACTTTTGTCAGACCATTGGTTGAATATGGTGATGTAGTTTGGGACCCACATTTTGGTTATCAAATATATGAGTTAGAGGGCGTACAAAGAAGAGCAGCTAGATTTGTTTGTGGAAATTATCGCAGGACCCAGTCAGTAAAGATAAAGATAAAGATGCTGGATTGGGAGTTATTGGAGGAAAGGAGGAGGGTGAAGAGAGTGCTGGGAATGTACAGGACATATGTTGGTGATGGAGCTTGGAGAGATATTGGTCGAAGAATTAGGAATAGTGCATAGAAGGGAAAAGACGACCATGACCACAAACTGGCATTCGATTTCATGCATAAGGGAGTGCGAAAATTTTGTTTTGTTGGTAGGGGTGTCAGGGACTGGAACAAACTACCAACTGAAGTGATGAATAATTTACCAAAAATGCTGAAGAATTTAAAATTAAAATTTTTAAATCACAAAAGAAGATATGGGAGGTAATTAATACTCAAATTTTAAAAACTAAAAAAGTGGCAAATGGATTAAATTAATTGAAGTAAATAACTACAGCTACGTACTCAATAAACAGTATTTACAGAATCCAAAGTGTGAAGATTTAACTGCGTAGTAGCGTGTTCTTTGCCGGTTATCTCGTAACGAGTGATCTGTAGCGGCCATCTGTCCTTGGTACGAATGAATTATCATTTTTTCATGCTACTCTCCCCGGTCACACAGTGTCGTAAAATGTCACAGATTTTAAGCTTTCAAACTGCGTAAAACCTATCCAAATTGGTTTGATGGTTTGGCGTCATTCCCCGACAAAGGGACAGACAGACACAAGTCCGGATACAGATTTGTAATAGTATGGACTAAATCCAAGGTATTGCAGACAAGAAAGGTCATCAAGAGTGTGATATAGGTCGTGGGAGGAAAGCAAATGTAGCAATATAGGCCTAAACTCAAATTGTTCTCTTCTAATGCTGTCGTAACTGTTGAGCTAATGTTCTGAACTGGTAATTGGTGTGTTACATACACACAAACCGCTATTCCGAACAAATGTTTGTACCATAGTGATTTTACGCTTGCAGGTCATAATAAATACGTATCAAACGTAGGCACATTAGTAATTGTTGTTTAATAATACGCCATTACAATTGTTGGATATTGTTTTTATTTTCCGGACGCGTTTCGCCTCTCGCCGAGGTATCTTCAGTTTACAGTTTTGCTGTAATATGTGACTTGTTATTGACTTTTGAATACAATGATTTTTAGATTTACCAAAATTATTCTTATATAGGCAGCATAATATTACTTATCTTCATATAACAGTTTGATTACTAATATTTTTATATCCGTTTTGGATATCATGCAAGACGTTTTGTTTACATGAGTATACTAGGATATGTTTTATATTGTAACTTACATTTTACATTTGCATTTTGAGGTGTGGTTGTTGCTCGCCTGCAACCTCAACCAGCATGTTGTTTTTTACACTGTTGCACTTGGTATAGTTTGCTCTCGTGACTTGACTAGCAATCTATTTTGAGGCATAGTTTTCAATGCACGACATTGTCAAACTTGCATGGATGTAACTTCAGGATGTATTTATTTTAAATTCTATTTGATTTCATTCTTTGTTAATAACGGAAAAAAGATAATTGCCATGTAATATACGTTCTGTTTTTTTTTTATTACTTTCAGTTTTAGATTAAATGAATTTAATTGAGTTCTGTTTGAAATCTTTCATTTCAAAATTCCAATTCGCAAATGATATAAGGTTTGACAAATTATTTAATCACTTCAAAAATATTTTTAGTGAATTTAATAAGTATAGCGATGACTTATTTAAGAAAAGTATCATAATCAGCAGAGGGTCACAATACACCGTTTGCAATAGAGCCGGAGAAAGATGGTTTCGTCACCATGCAAATTACTTGTTGCGTTAATAAATAACGTTTACTAAAGATACTGCATTCAGTGGTAAAATTATCTTTCTCTCAAAATACTGCATACCTAGCTACACGGCTTCACAGAAGTTAAATTTTCGTATTTTCCGGGCATCCAGATTTGGGTTTTCAATGGTTTCCCCAAATCACTCCAGGCGAATGCCGGGACGCTTCCTTCAAAAAGGCCATGGCCGAATTCCTTCCCGTTCCTTTCCCCAGTCCCATCCGCCTCTAATGACCTTAGCCGTCGACGAGGCGTAAAGCAATAAGTAAAAAAAATATATATAAATGATAAATATTCTGAACGAAATATTGACACTAACCACTCCTGCGAATGATGAATTATTGGTAAAAAAACCCCTTTGTCAGGTAGAGTAAGAGAACTTTTTCTTCTTGAGGTGTTACTAAAAACAATCTCCTTATCGCATTCGTAACTAATTGATAAAATAGAACTATAGTGATGCATTAAAAAACTAATAAGATTTACATATTTCTGTTCTGCAGTTCTGCCAACTTTCCTTCTACATTACCAGGTAATCATTGTTTTATTTGTTTAAAATATTTCTATAACTCAATGGATAACGAAAACTCATTGGAAGAACAAGAAGCTTACAGTCAATATTTCAATGGATTTAATGCCAAGTGTTTAGTCAGAAATATGTATAAGTAACAGTTTTCTACTTGTGAAAAAGATCTGTAAAATGCATAAAGTGCTGTTCCAGACCGCCATGTAAAATATCATCACCCTAGCTGTAAGTACAATGTAAATATGTATATAAATGTATATAATAATTTATAATGTTTTTGTCAAGTGTAATGAAACACATGTAAAGCAAATTCACAGCACTGACGATGCCCCATTCCATAAGGGCGAAACGCGTATGGGAATAAAGTAAACATTAACCATCAACAGTTGTTTCCAGACGGAATTTTGATTTATAATCATTGGAAGAAGATTTTACATAAGCCTCTTTAGTTTATTTTACTGCGTCACTTCACACCACTCTTCGAACTTGAAATTCATTTGATAGAAAATAAATGAAATTATTTATCAACGAGCGGTGTAGTCACAAGAGGGCGGTCCTATAAAAACAACTTTATTTTAAACCATTAAAACAATACGCACTGTAGTTGCCTTAGGAAATTCCTGGCTACATCTGAAAACGAATTTGAGTCTAGGTACGGCATGCCTAATGTTTTCCGAATCGTAATGGGTGATTTGCGTGTCGGTTAGTTCAAATGCGCCAACGCGCAGCACTGTTAGTATATAGGATACCTAAATTACATTCTACAGAGGTAATTAAATGACGGAAATAATATCCACGTGCTATTGTGGGGTGTTCTGTACTTACTTTAACTGTGAAAAATAATATGAATGAAAAGCTACGTGGCTTGACTAGGAACCCCTCCCAGACCGAGCAACGTAGTTTATGGACGCGCCCTTACAAGAGCCATTCCCCATTCCGTCAAACCTGAATTAAATGATTTCAGACTTCTGGAAAGCGAGAACTGCACATCACACATGGTCTTTCCAGATACCAGCGCTTATACTGTGGAAGCTTCTCCTTCTAGCCGCCACAGGCCTAAAAGGACACTGTTATCCAGAGAGAACATGTCACCTTTGTTAGCCAGTTCGGAGAAGCCAATTGAGTTGCCAGACGAGTGGCCATTAGTTTTACCCTCAAGGGAGACACAGTCCAAACATACAGATTTTTTTTTCCGATCCAAATGATCATGCTGGCCACTTTGGAAATGCATCATAACTCCGTGGGCCGCATGTAAAATTATATATACTAAACGCACCTTTTTAAGAAATATATAACACTAAAAGTGATATATAAATATATATAAATATAAATGAAATAAATTTTGAAAATACTGATGCAAAAATAATGTATTGTTTAATACATTGGTTTTCACTACTTTGGCCATTATAAAATAAATGTATTTTGTAAAAGTGTGGTGAATCTCGCGTTTCCTGGATGTTCTCAGGGCCGGCCTTAACCATCTAGGCCAGTGGTTCCCAATTAGTGATAAGCGTACCCCCAGGGGTACGTGAGGTTTCTTCAGGGGGGTACGCGTGGTAGTCTCTTGGCTAAGGTGATCACTAAAATAATTGAAAAAATCCACTTTTATCAACCAAAAGAAACATTACTCTCACCCAAATATATTTTAAGATAAACTGTGTTTCTGTCAATTATATCATTGTAATCCAGTGGTTGTGAGAAGCACTCTACTGGGATGAACGAATTCATTTATTTATAATTTCAGCTGTAAGGGGTACGCGCGGTTGAGCTCCTTCTTGCAATGGTACTTGGGAAAAAATAATTGGGAACCACTGATCTAGGCGCCCTGGGCGAGTCATGCATTTGGCGCCCTTTTATTTTTGATTATAATTAAGAAACTTATTTTGAATTTTGTATCATATTTTTTATTGAATTAATAGAATACTACAAACATTTATTCATTATTATTAATAATAACATATTTTATCCATTCATTCTCTAAACATTGTTAGTTAGTCACGAAACATTTAATTAAAAACGAAAATTAAAAAACAACTAGTTTTTTTGTCTGTGATCTGGCAAAATCTAGGTTTTCTGCAACTTGATTTTCAATGGACAGTGAAGCCAATCTAGTTAATCTCATTTGAGACATTGTAAATCGCAAGT
>JARYHS010008074.1:67529679-67554063 GCA_031002005.1 Vandiemenella viatica
CTAACTTTCAGTGAAGATTATGCTTAGTACTACATGCCATCTGGTGCCAGGTATATGAAAGAGCAGGTTTCTTGGAACAAATTCTCATAGATGGCCACACTAAAAGTTCAATATAAAACCAGTTACAGCTGACGTATGCACTTGCTATGAGACACGTTAACATCTCGCCATCTGAAGTTTTGAACTCTTACTGTTAACAAAGCAAGACAAAAGCTATGAAATATAGCAGAAATGATACCAATAACAGTAGATTAACTATAAAAACAGGATCAGATGTAATAGGAGAAGTAAGTGAAATCTGCTATTTGGGAAGCAAAATTACAACCAATGGCCAAAGCAAGGATGATGTTAAAAGCAGAATAGCACTAGCGAAAAGAGCCTTCATGAAAAAGATGAATCTTTTAATTTCAAACATTGATAAAGGAATTGGAAAGAAATTTTTAAAACTCTACGTGTGGAGCACAGCACTTTATGGTAGCGAAACATGGACTTTAGAAATACCGGAAAGAAAGAAAATTGAAGCATTCGAAATGTGGTGCTACAGAAGAATGTTGAAAATTAAGTTGACAGACAAAGTAAGAAATGAACAAGTTTTGGAAATGATGGGTGAGAAAAGAAGTTTGTGGAAGAAGCATACAGGAAGAAGAGACAGGCTGGTAGGTCATATCTTGAGACATGTTGGATTGGTTAATTTGTTAGTGGAGGGAACAGTAGAGGAAGACAGAGATTAGAATATATGAAACAGACAACTGGGGACGTGGGTTGTAAGGGATATGTAGACATGAGGAGGTTAGCAAAAGATAGGAATGAATGGAGGATTGCATCAAACCAGTTGAAAGACTGATGACATAAAAAAAAACTGTTAATGACCAAGTCTGTAGCAGAAACCACAGTTCCAGCACAATGTTCTCATTTCCAAATTATACCTGTGTGTTTATTTATAGTAAGAACCAGAAATAATATGTCAAACACATTTTGAATGAATTAGATTGTAGTTATTTTTTTCCTTCAGACTACTAAAACCCATGCAATATCTTATTGTTTCATTACACAAATATCCGAGAAACATTCCTCCTTTAACTAGCTATACCACTCATTTCTCACTGAGTCAGCAGTTTCTGAAGGATAAGTTACTATTTTTCCACTCTGTTGTGGCTGCGCCTACGGTTTAAAACAACGGACTGTCCTGGCATGGCTCATATGATCAAATATAGCTCTTAAAAATACGTGGGCCCACCATGATTTGAACTAGGGATGTAATGGAGCTCCCCACCTGCAAGTGCGGAATTTCCGCGTGAAATCCTACCTTCGCTTTCGCAATTTTTAATGGAGATGTATAACGGATCTTTTGTTTAAATTGCAATATATATTATTCTTTTCTCTTTATACGAGATTCTGCACCTTCGTTGCTTAGTTAACAACAACGATCTTGCAATAAAAATGACAATGAACTGCACCGTGTTATTACCTAAGGGGTATAATAAAATGTTCCGAGCAAACCTTCCTACTCGCAATTTCTCGCGACGCACCAGTATCCTTATCACACACTCGCTGGATGTTTCCTCCAATCATAATCCAACTCCATAGGTTGTTGGACGGCAAGGACCTGTGTTGGTTGTTTGAAAGTCCAACAACATCCAACACGTCCTACTGAACTTCGTAGGTCCTACAAGTGAATGGGCCGCTGGGGCGGTGGAAAGGCTGGTGGCGGGCGCGGAGATGTGCGGTAGCGTGGTCTTGTGCTTGATTGAAGCTTGGATTAGTCCAGCAGTGAACTCCGCAAAGTTTTGTTTTAGACGTGTGCGTAGTTATGTAAATAACTTAATTCACTTGTGAAATCATCCCACATTTTTTGTAGTTGAAAGATGAAGCAAAAATAAATAAATATGGCAGTATTATAAGAAAATAGACTTTACTTATGAAAAATGTAGAATTTGTTATAAAAATATACATATACTTTTTTTGTTTATTTTCGATAAAATATTAATATCTAACTAATTATAAATTTATTTTTTCCACCTCCGCATCCGCTTCCGCAAAAATCCGCATCCGCGTATGTCAAGCAGTGAACATTTGCATCCGCTAACATGACCTCTGCTACAACCCTAATTTGGAGCCAGGACAGTATCCCAAACTTATGAAAGCAATGATATAACATATTAGTCATTAGACTGATCCACCTAGATTACTGAAAGCAAGCAATTTAAAATGACGAATAGGAAGGATTCAAACAGTTACACTTCCTCCCTCCATGTGCAATTGCTCAGTTTCCTCTTGCCGTGTACAGATATGTAAGAAATGCAGTAGATGCACGCCGAGAAATTTTCCGCGTATCCGGGCAGTGCTGACGCAAACTGCGTCCATGCGGGCTTCGGTGTCATTAATCCTGACCTGACACGTTATATCCGAGCGTTAACGAGACCTACACGTACTGAAATTCTGGGCCGCGGAGGCATTGGCCTCACACATGCTGATGCAACGTCAGTACACAATCGCTACGAGCCACAGTTTTGCAGTTTCAACCCCTCTCAATTTTACTTATTTCTGATGCTACCATCAATCTACACGAACGGTTTGCATGGGTATAAGAACATCGCTAGAAGAGGAATAGAATGGTTTTGCATGAATGATCCGAAATTTCGACTGAGGATCACTTTCACCAAGACATTAGGAACGAGTAACAATAGATTAGGTATGAGTTTGAGGGTTTCAAACAGAAAAAATGCATAAACGAAGAAACTCATTTTTGACAGAGGAAAGAAGGAAACAACACAAAGATGAAAAGTCGGCAAGAACTCAAATATTGTCAATGCCTCGGCAGGCCGAGTACATATTTTATGTACTTTCCGACACAACTCACCTTTTCAACCCCAAAAATCATCTAAAAACATAGCATAACAATACGACAAAACTTATCAATAAATCGAATCAAGTGATAAAACATTATATTCTTAGGGAAGACCGGGAGTAGGGCCTACCCAGCAATGTATTCAAAATACATAACTTTTTGTATAGATGTTTATTTGTATAAACAATTCTTTATAATGTAAGGTATTTTCTAGAATTTTACATTTAAACTCGCATCTGCGAAAGGCATAGGCGCTCTTATGTTCGGATTCTACATTTCAGGATAGATCCTCTGCATTCAGTACCACTGTGTTAGGTTTTGAAACAACAGAGGCGGAAATAATGACATAGTTTCGGTCACTAACACGACACGAACTGATCACCTCCCTGCCAACTTGAAAAATTAAATGACGATGATCCAAATGAGAGAACAGGTTTTCATTCAGCTCTACACAATTTGGCTTTTTTTTTAATGCAGTCTTTCCTCAGATGTTCCAAAGATTATTCAATGCAATCAAATTATTAAATTAAAAATTACACGAATATTTAATTTAAATGCCGCGAATTCGGCATTATTATTATTTAATTGTAACTGAGCGCATGTTCCTGTGGCAATAACCCTACCGAGCGTGGTGGATGAGCAGTTTCGCTGTGACCTTGCATTCAAGAGGACATGGGTTCAAATCCCCGTAGGTTTCCCCAAATCACTCATGGCGAATGCCGGAATGCTTTCTTTGAAAGGCCATGCCGGAATTCCTCCCTTGTTCCCCATCCTTTCCCACCTGTAATGATCTCGACAAGGCGTAAAACCATAAGTAAAATAATAATAATAAAAAAACAATTTCCCTACACACCCATATTTACCTTTCTTGTTTTATTTGGTCATCCTACACCCGTCTCATCATCAGATTAGATAAGCTGATTTTCTTAACGGTAATTTACTGATTCAGTTACTTAACACGAATTATGAAACAATTATACGGTATTTCGTGCAATAGATATCAAATAGGGGAAATATTACATCCAACCTGCAGTTACTTGCAGCCAGAACAAGAATCGGCTAATGAAAACCTTGGAGTTGGTCCACTTAGCCGCTAGGATAGTTGATCAGTACTTGTAAGTTTTAACAATAACTTTATTGTTCGGAAAAATTTGAGACTCCTGCGTGTGACTACGATGTTGTGACGCATACTATCTGCTGTCCGTTTGTAGAAGTACAAAATTTAAATATAACTTTATATGGCAGATATTTGAATATATTGGGACTGGAATATATCTGGATGTATATGAACATAATTGTTAGTACCATGATGTATATTTTCGCTATAAGTTATAAGAAATACGATTTTTTTTATTTTTTTTTTATTGGGGAGGAGTGTTGAATCAGACCTGAATGGGAGTGGTATCAAATGAACATTTGGCCATTTCATACAAAATATGTAATAAACATCAACAAACCAAACTGCAAAATATTTGCTATAAAGAAGTATAAATAACTCATCTTCCTCAACCCCATTATTTAATTTTGGGGGTCAAAAATAATTTACTAAATACCACTCTTGAAACTGTATGTTGTTGATGCTGGGAGATCAAAGTCATTAGCGCTATGTCAAAAAACTAAAGCGGTAACACAGCTGAAATCATGCTGCCAGTAAAGCTACATAAAACTACCGCTGTCAAGTGAGAGTTATTTGATGCATTGAGGGGTCCATTAAATTTACTACACAGAAATTAATTTCTTTTTTAAAAAAGAAACTCAGTACCAAGTTACTATTAAATAGAATGCTTTATATATTTTGCAAAATTATCTTTCAAATGATAAATTTAAATAAAAAAACACAAAAAATTTAGGTTATGGAAAACTTTAAAAAAAAGTATTTCTACCACTTTCTTATTGCCCGATTCCTGAAATTCTCCATCGGATGGGATGATTATCTGATGAAGAATAAAATTTGTAAAAACCATTCATTATTTAGAAATCTTGTGATAGTCACAAGGCGGAAGTCGCCCGCCTCATACAGATGTTGTCTAGTAGACGGAAGGAAGAACCGTGACGATGTGCAACTTCGCACGAAAGTGACTGATTTCTGATAATGCTTCCACCTATGTAATTTTAACGTGTCATACTTCTGAAGAAGACAAACATGTATTTGTCGAAACTGCAGTAAAGTTTTAAAGAATAAAAACTTTTAAGCAACTGGTGGCGTTTTCGTGGTTTTATGCTAATATTAAAAATTTTTGCCGTTGCTGATACGCAGCTATGCTCAAGATTTTAAACTACATAAAGTTTTCTATAGTTTTCCTGTAAATTTTAGAAGGATTTTTGCGTTTTTTCGAAAATTCTAATTTGGAGGTTAAATACACTCAAAAATCGATTCATTACATATTTAAAAACCTAATAAAATTCAAGCTGACAGTTCATCTTAGATGGATGTGCCAAACTCAACGCGGCATAAAAGCCGTCGCGAAATCATTACAACAAGAAGTGTATTTCGAAGAATGTCAAAGTCTGTCATTACAAAACTGTTGACACACGAGTTCTTATATGATAGGAAACCCGCTGATGAACAAGAAAGGCACCATGGATGATCTTTGAAAATTCGATAAGAGGAAAATTCGTGAGTCATTAGTGTTCCCAGACGGAACCTGGTGACCGAAAGCGAATTCTGAATTGCGCCAACTGCTGCAAACGGCACTCTAGCATGCGCCGTAGGCGGCAGAAGTTTTACGGGTACCTTCTCAGAATGGACAGCAACAGGTTTACCAATAAAATCTCCTCACTTATCAAAAGTTATAAGACAGAAAGCACGTAGCTCAATGAAGTACAAAAAGATTTGGACTTCGCTGGGATTTCCGATACTGACGTTGCCGATCACTTCAAATTTTGTAATATGGTTAACTTCTGGTACCCTACACCAAAATTTACTAAACCTCGGAATCCCATCTCACAGGAGAGAAAAGAAAAATTATTCACTGGGCATCAGAAGTATTGGGAACGAAAGCGAGCATCAAAAAGTACTGTTATAAGCGCTAAATAGTGGGACTTGAATCAATAATAAATACTATATTTCAAATGATTCTATTTTCATTCTTTCTTGTAATCCTTAAGTACATGCTTCACTATCATAGAGTGCTGTTCTCACACGTAAAGTTTAAGAAGTTTCTTTTCCAAGTGCTATATTAATATTTGAAACAAAAAAAATATTATTTTTGAGAAGGTTCTTTTCGTTAATGTTAGTTTGCTTTTAATGTGCTTCGGCCATCCACCGCATCTATTACAAAGCGTTGCATCATCTGAAAAAAAAAATTCTTCTTACACACCAATAGGATCATTCATTACGACAGTGAACAGCAATGGTCAGGGCCGGCGTTAGGGTGGGTAAGCGGGTCAAAAGTACCCGGGCCCCGCCGGCTGATGGGGGCCCCGATCACCGACTATAGGGGCCCTCAGGCCATGAAGCCAAGAATACGCCCATTATCGCCTGGCCATTTTGTAGAGCTAAAAAATATAAAAAAAGGTCGCCCATTTTACCCCGGGTCCGAAATTTGTAGCGCCGGCCCTGGCAATGGTCCCAATAACCTCAGTCTGCGAATATTGTTACATATTGACGACTGCAGCACGAAGGGAGAAAGTGTAAAGCTACAGAAAGTGTGAAGCGGTGCCCGTGATGCGGGCTGTAGCGCGCTATATAATGGAGTCTCGCAGAGCCGATCGATGGCTCAGCCATGACTCTGTTGACGTGGGCCGTTGCAGTTCTAGTGCTGTGCTGCACAGTGGCGGAAGACGCGGTGTCGTACCGCGGGCACCGGGTGCTGCGAGTTCCCGTGCCCACCCAGCGTGATCGTCACGCTCTCGAGAATGTGCTGCGCCAAGAGGAACAAGTCCGCCAACTGGCCATGGTCAAGGGCAGACACCAGGACCTCTTAGCAGCCCCGGGCGTCTGGGAGCGTCTCGAGGCCAGGCTGCGAGACGCCGGGCTTAACCACTCCACCGTGACTGAGGACTTAGGGGTAAGTCGCAGAGCATTCAGATTCAATTGTGGCTTAACATACCTAGCGAACTTTAACAAACAACGCAAGTTTTGCTTGAGGTAAAAAGACAGGTTAACAGACTGCAAAAACTACCGCAGAATCCACAATTTAAAACTGAGGACTTCTAAGATACCTACTGAGAAATTTTAGGATTCGTTCTAACGAGAGAATAGCCTGTCAAACGGGTTGTCAGTAATGTATCAAAGCCAAGTTACATGTACTTAGTCTCTTCAAAAATGTGGACTATTGGAAAATTACATGTCTAAATGTCATCGAATATCCATGTTCAGGAAATCCCGCAACGCCATACATCTGTGAAAGAGATATTTATGTACGCATAAGCTTAAGGAATGACGAAGCGATTTATATACACTCTCGTAAACACGTATGCAGTTCTGAGTTACATTTTTTTTTATTATAGCCAGAAACATACAACTATCTACGAAGCTGTCTGATACCCTTATCACACCAAAGTGTTTTTGAAACAAACTTTTTCCAAAGAGCCCCTCATTGTTGTAAGCGTACCGGGAATGTTGCTTTGTGAATATTGCAACACGACCATGTCTCTTATAGCGATTCAGTTTCAGGACTCTGTCTTTTTCACTAGGCTTACTAAGGGCTAGTGTGGCCGTACGCATTAAAGCAATACCACACTGAAATGGGGACGTACAAGGGGCCCAGTTTTAAATCCCGAGCCTAGCGCGACGGCTGTCCTCATTGCTCTTGTAAGGAGGATTACCATAGTCATCTAGGAAAACGGTGGTACGGTCCCCAATTATATTTCGCAATCGAAATATACACTTATCACACAGAATATGGGTTGCACGTTTCACAAAAAGAAGGCGACATTTCATATCATCCAGAAGGGTGGTCCTTACGGCAGAGACTCTGTTATTAGGCGGTTGAACAATACCCACGGGAATATTTGAGTCAAACGAGCCATACGCGAAAAAAAAAGAAGGTATTGTAAGGTTACACAAAGTTTTTCGTTTCATTCTGATTATGTGTACTTTTATGCGGCATTTTCTTACCATTCGCCTGCGTAACAAATTAAAAACGGCTAAACACCGCAATCAAAGAGACAATTACGCCGAAAGTGAGATTCGAACCTGGATCGTATTGTAGTACTAAGTCGGCGCTTATAACTTACAGTGTAAATTAGTGCTCTCATGGACAGTACAAATGAATCAGTAGATAACGATTTCTCGATAGTTCCTAATGACTACTGAGCGCCTATCCTTTGCCAGTAGAAACCGACACTTTACACGGTTACTGAATATTCTGTATGATTTGTTTTTGAATCAGGATTTTACGGATCGTTGACTGCTAGGTTATTGGAGTCAAGAGATGGTATTGTGGACAAATAAAGGACAGAAATTGACATTCGCTTTTACGAAGGAACTACTCAGGCATTGATCTGTAGTAATATCAGAAAACCATGGCATACCGAAAATTGCACAGGAGATTTGACAACGCAATTGCGACTGGCTGTTCAGTGCTCAGTCTAATGTGAAATGCAGACTTCGATTGCATAAGATATTTCCTTGCACGCTGCACATCTTTTCGACACCGACGTGTGATTCAATGTGTTACTTCCAAAGATGACGAAAAGACGTAAGCTATAGAAACTTTCATAAAAAAAAACTCCATTTGAAATGTTTATTTCTGGGAGGAAACTAGATTAAGGCATTCTTTTTCCCTGTTGAAAAAGAAAAACGTAACTGATATTGTTCTGAGACCACGTTATGAACCAACGAGACTTAACTGTGAATGTAAACCTTGTCCAAGTGAAGTTGGTGGTATCTTGTGGCAGGTAGGATCCAAAGTAGACGAGGAACTAACCGCAATAATTTCGTTACGGAACCAAACTCTGTTACTTCCAGTGTAAACATGCAGGTGGATATATTTGTTTTGCTTCACGTATCGTCGACTTCGTGGTTATTAGAGGCAGGGGCAAGGAATGGGAAGGGATTCGGCAATGGCCTTTTCAAGGAAACATCCCGGCATTCGCCAGGAGTGATTTGGGGATCTATCGAAAACCCAAATCTGGATTTCCGAACGGGAATTCGAACTAGCGTTCTCCCGAATGTGAGACCAGAACTTTACCGCTCACTCACCACGGTCGGTCGTTGTTTATTAAGCCAGATTTTTCTTTTCCGTTTTCTGAGTGAAAGGAAAAAATACTACGAGATCGGTCTGCAAGGAATAAGAAAGCTAGTCACATCTACAGAAGTCCAGAGGCAGCAGCGCAATGCAACAATATTACAAAGAGTATTTCAACTCTGCTTTCTAAGCGCTGTTACTTGTCAATACGATATTCTACCAATTGCTTCAAGTTATCTAAACAGAATTTTCTCCTACGACAGATTTCGCGTCTTCCAAAGAATTTGTCTTGTATGATCAGTTGTTACAGGTGGCACCTAGTTTTTCTCAGAACGACCGAAGTTCCCAGGTTGTTTTTTCTCTCCTCACCATTTTGACATCCTGTATCTTTTAGGACAAGAATATTAGAAGCATCATTTCGTGATGTTGCCTAAAGATTTGAGTTCTCAAGATAGTTTTACTGGTGGCTACCTATCTAGTCTCCTCAGATTGCTGCCCCCTCTCCCAAAATAATGATGTTGAGGGTGGGCCTAGATACTTTGAGGGGGGGGGGGCTTGACCCCACTAGCCCCCCTCCTGTTCTTAAGTATTTAAAGCAAGTCATCCACTCGATAGGTCTCCTATTCAGGAGTAACAAAGCATTCAAGTAAGGCTGAATTAGACCATGAACATTGTTCAAACAATTTAGATGTTACGACTTCATTCAATTTTTACAACATTGATCTTGTTCAGCAATGTTAGCTAGTTATTCATGCCATTAAGCTACATATATGATTGATATATCACCATAATATTTATTGATCTTTATACTCAAGAATTTATCACCAAGAGCTAGCTCCCTTAAAGATTCTGTACGAATAGGAAAGTTGGTGGCTTACACTGTGTTTTCAATACATGTAGATTTTCGATGCTTCTTATATCATAATTAAATAAAGACAGGTAACAAGAAATGAGTACAGCAACTTAAAACATTTCGAACATCAACATTTCTTGTGGAAACACGCACCGAAGACAGGAAACTTTGGAAAAAGATAAGGAGATTGTAATGAAACAAAGTCCTACCAAACGCGCGTCTAGTTCAAATGTACTGTTTAAATATTCTTTTCTGACGGTACACGTGGCAAGGGCGCACTGAGCTGTTTGGCTAATGTGAGACAGAAGGAAAAGCGCCTACTCTATCCGGTCAGTGATACTGCTTAGAGGAGTCCCATCACTGCCATAAGTAGAATTTTATAAATGTTAGGCCAGGCTCGCTTCTCGAATGCTCAAAAAAAAAAAAAAAAAAAAAAAAAAAAAAAAAAAAAAAAAAAAAATAATAATAATAAGTCCAGAGGCAGCAGCGCAATGCAACAATATTACAAAGAGTATTTCAACTCTGCTTTCTAAGCGCTGTTACTTGTCAATACGATATTCTACCAATTGCTTCAAGTTATCTAAACAGAATTTTCTCCTACGACAGATTTCTCGTCTTCCAAAGAATTTGTCTTGTATGATCAGTTGTTACAGGTGGCACCTAGTTTTTCTCAGAACGACCGAAGTTCCCAGGTTGTTTTTTCTCTCCTCACCATTTTGACATCCTGTATCTTTTAGGACAAGAATATTAGAAGCATCATTTCGTGATGTTGCCTAAAGATTTGAGTTCTCAAGATAGTTTTACTGGTGGCTACCTATCTAGTCTCCTCAGATTGCTGCCCCCTCTCCCAAAATAATGATGTTGAGGGTGGGCCTAGATACTTTGAGGGGGGGGGGCTTGACCCCACTAGCCCCCCTCCTGTTCTTAAGTATTTAAAGCAAGTCATCCACTCGATAGGTCTCCTATTCAGGAGTAACAAAGCATTCAAGTAAGGCTGAATTAGACCATGAACATTGTTCAAACAATTTAGATGTTACGACTTCATTCAATTTTTACAACATTGATCTTGTTCAGCAATGTTAGCTAGTTATTCATGCCATTAAGCTACATATATGATTGATATATCACCATAATATTTATTGATCTTTATACTCAAGAATTTATCACCAAGAGCTAGCTCCCTTAAAGATTCTGTACGAATAGGAAAGTTGGTGGCTTACACTGTGTTTTCAATACATGTAGATTTTCGATGCTTCTTATATCATAATTAAATAAAGACAGGTAACAAGAAATGAGTACAGCAACTTAAAACATTTCGAACATCAACATTTCTTGTGGAAACACGCACCGAAGACAGGAAACTTTGGAAAAAGATAAGGAGATTGTAATGAAACAAAGTCCTACCAAACGCGCGTCTAGTTCAAATGTACTGTTTAAATATTCTTTTCTGACGGTACACGTGGCAAGGGCGCACTGAGCTGTTTGGCTAATGTGAGACAGAAGGAAAAGCGCCTACTCTATCCGGTCAGTGATACTGCTTAGAGGAGTCCCATCACTGCCATAAGTAGAATTTTATAAATGTTAGGCCAGGCTCGCTTCTCGAATGCTCAAAAAAAAAAAAAAAAAAAAAAAAAAAAAAAAAAAAAAAAAAAAATAAAATAATAAAAATAAATAAATAAATATGTGGTTTGCGTAAACGATAGTGAGACCTGGACCGTGAGCTGTGGCAGATAGAGGCAGTGTGAGTCACCTATGCGAGAAGTATTTAATAGACAGGATGGGGAAACTGCTAGGTAGGCAGGCAGCATTAGGCCGATAGAAGGAGAACAATTTCTTAATGGAGTCAGAAATCGTCGTTAGATATGAGTACAGAGTCAGCAGTTGGAGTATGTGTAAACGCCACTTTACTAAAGTCGATGTTCCACGTGCTTATAACTTTAGCACTAAGAGACACACTGAAGCTTCACCCCACGAACCTCATATTTACATTAGTTGAAGAAATCGGTGATAGAGATTGCGAAAATCATTTTTGATAAAATGCGTTGTCTGTATATTGCGCCAACCTTAATAGCTCGGCCACCTTCGGCAAGTCTCGATAATGTGCGAAGAGTTAGTTACTCTGACTGCCACCACAGCACTGCTTAGCTAACCGGAAATGTCAAATAACTGTGCTTGATTTTATTTGCACTTATACTGTTGGGTAGTGTAAATTTCAAATAAATAATCAAATTTGATTTTATTTGCACTTATATTGTTAAAAATGTGTAACTACGATGCTAGCTGAAAGGCAATTGTTCTGGATGTCAGAAGTAAGGAGGCATCGATTAATTACATACGCTCCAAATGGAGGGTGGGTCCATAAAAATCTCTGATGAGGGAGGGGAAGTTCCCATCAGATCTCACCAAGGGGGGAGGGTGGTCAAATTTAAGAAAAATCACCTCACATAGTTAACGGACGCCACTTAACTCTATACAAAATTATAATGTCAGGCAAAGATTTAAAAAACGCAATGCGGCGTTTTTTAAATTCAAATGTTGCTTTTTGTTTGTTTACGATGGCTAGATGCAGAAGAAATATATGTAAGGAGAAGAGCATCCGATGTGTATGCTGTACTATCTGCATCAGTTTCAGGAACCAAGTGACAATATAACCTAAGAATTTTTTTGACAGACAATAAAAAAAGGAAGTTTAGAGATAGTTTACACAAAAATAAATAATTGGATATTATTTTATTTTAAATTATAATGCCAAAAATAAGTGTGATGCCAATTAAAAAGCAATTGTCTGTTGTGTAGAGAAATATAATGCGACATTCACTTAAATCTACGTGTAGCTACTTTTTTTTAATTTTTTTTATTTAAGACAACTAAATTCATGTGATGATCAATTCTGTGTAGCAGTTACTAGAACCAGGTGCAACATTACGTAACAATTCTTTGATGGTAGGTAAGAAAAAGGGATGGAGAAAATTTACAGAAAATGTAGGTAACCATCAAATATATCAATGAAATAAATCATCATTATTTGCTTGTGAATTACAGTTTCCTTAGGAAGGTATTCACTACAACAAAAAAATTCCATCACTTTTGGCGAGCTTTGTGGAAGTTACTGCAAGCAGTACAAATCGAGAGCACAAATAAAAAAAAAAAAAACATTATGAAGTGAAAAAGTGATGTGTTTTTGATTTTCTTGCTGCGAGTCTGAGTCAATGTGTATTTTGTATACCTGCCATTACCTGCTGTGAAAGAAACAGGAAAAAGCAAGGGGTAAAGTGGGATTTTGCTATGAAGAAAGGTACTTTTTTTTTATCACAGCTAATGATTTGGTTATCAGAATGCACTTCAAAAATTTATCACTAGCCATGAACACGGCCTATGTAATAGGTTTTACTCTAGTAAAAAATAAAAGGAATGTATCAATTAAAGCAGTTATTTATAGATATTTATAGAAGTCAGTAGAGGCCATCATAACCTTAGTGCGAATACCCCAATCAGTTATAATTTGTCTCATGAATGGATGTAGTGAACGAACTCTGGATTTTCATTTGTTTCTTTTGATGTAACTTGTGCCGATTATCACCAAGGTTCAGAAACTATTCCTAGTGCTCAGTCTGAGTTGATTTGGTTTGAGATCTGACTCCATCAACAGGCTAAGCGAGGCTGTGGTGGTGCACAACTCCCAGTAGCCAGACTGCGAACAGAAGGCCTCTTTTAAACCTCGAAAAAAATGCTTGGCATATCACAATGTTGATTCATCAGTCGGATAGCCCTGTATAACCTGGGGCCTTCCACTGCTTATTTCAGAAGAGTAGACCCGTTTCAAGCTTCACCCTTCTTTCATCCTCAAATATAACACAATACACACAGTCATCTACACACACCGAATACCACTATATACGCACTACCCCCATGATCATTGGGCTTATTGTTAGTACAATTCCTATATGAGTCTGAGACCAGCCTTAGGATAGAAGAGAGTGAATAGGAAGCTTGCCAATTTCTTCATCTAATTTGTACTTCCTTTGGCTTTGTACTTGACTTCCTAGCTGAAAATCTGCTATAGGGTACAGTGTTCATGACAGACTGTAATTCATTTCCGAAAAAGGCCTTCTCAAAAAGTATTTAACAATAACTAGACTGTTACAGTCCCAGAGACAGTACTAAAATGGAGATTCCAGACTTACAAATAAATATTTTTTAGTGAAACAACAGACATTTTTCAAACAGATCACTTACTGAACATGGCAGCAGAGCAAGCCACCAACAACTCGTCTTTCTTCAACACCATCCTGCGGAGAACCCATGAAGATTATATTTCAGATGCCTTATTATTCCAATATGCCTTCTTATCTTGACAACTCAAAGTTATGCAATTTATTTGACACCTTGAAATTAGGATAGCAAATAAAAAGACTGCAGCCTTTGAGATATGGTGCTATGGAAATATAATGAAGACTAGAGCAATGGCTGAAAAATGAAATTCTCCACTTTTGAGATTATAAGGAAACATCTTATATACCATATATATTGAATGCGAAAAATTCTTCTGTTACCAGAATTCATTTTAAGCAGAATATCATATCATTGAACCACGCTCTTTGTTGTTTTAATTTGTGAAGTGAAGATACAGCAACGCAGATATTTTTTAAAAATGCGCTATAAAACCTGAAACTGATAAGTACTGTAACAATGACAATATTACTATAGAAAGAAAGAAAAATGTATTACCACAAACTATGTTAATTAAACTTTGGAAGAAGCAAGAATAAAAGTCGGCGACTATTTATGTGAAACATCGATTTGGCATTATTTCACGAGAGTACAATTTCTTTTGTAAAAACGTGACTGTAATCTCACAATTGGCGAAAGTGACAGACAATGAAGAATAAAGTAATGTTATAAATTGGCAGACTGTGAAACACGATGATAGATGGTATTTTAGACACAAATTGTCACCTGAAATGAACTTGTAATTTTTGGATCGACACATCAAGAAATCAGTATGTTACAGTAATAAGACTATAGTCTACATGAATTTTTCAGTTGGTGACAATGTATAGAGACTTATATTAATAACTGAACAGACAATATTTAGAGACTGAGAAATAACTAAATTAAATTGATTAAATATAGTACTGGAAATATTTGGTTAATGACAGAGCATGCCAGCATGGTTTAACAAAATGCTAGAGTAAAAAAATAAATAAAGAAGTGTCAGCATTATTATTTGAAGTTGTCTTCAGAGTCAGTGTTGTTATACATGGTTAGATAGTTGTGGTAGTGAAATATATGATATAGTTTAAGTTATTGCGAGGAAAACGGCTAAAAAATACAGAGGGAGGGTTTCTAAGGAGAAGTAGCAGTGAAATGGTAGGAGAAGATACCTAATGTATCTGAATAACAAAATATGAACAAAATTTTGTTGACGATAATGAATAAAATACAAGATTCCATGGAAATCAAAAAAAGCTACAGACTATATGAAGAAGCAGCTCATGCAAACTTAAGAAAGTTTACAGCAAGATTTGATAAATTGAAAATCTCACTAGATGAGACAAAGAAGTCACACATGGAGTTACAACACACGATAAGGAATTACTTGAAAAACAAAAAAAAATCTAGAAAGAAAAATAAAAGATCTGTATCAACATACGGGTGAGTGGGAGATTGACAATTAATGGACTAGAACAAAACCTGGACCAGAAAATATATAAGTTAAAAGAGCAGCTAGAACATTCTTGTAATAGTATTTTTGATGAAATATGTGGAGCATTTCATTAAGATACAGGAAATAATACAAGTTAAAGATTAAATGAGAGCACGAGGAAGCTGGAAAGTGAAGCTGAGCAACAAGACTTGGAAAGCATAAAGCTGCAGCAGACTGAAATGGTCTCTTGTAATACAATTGTGAGAAGTCAGAAGAAGTTACCTGAAGTCAAGTTCGATCCTGAAGGGAAAGTCCATCCGGTGGTATTTCTAGAAGCATATAATAATGATCTGCCAGTATATTGGAAAGAGAATGATAAAATTATTTATGCAAAGAATATGTTAGTTGGAAGTTCTTTCGAGTGGGGTTGTGAAGCTGTTGAGAACTGTCTGAGCTATAAAGACTTCAAAACATTGTTTCTAAATAAATATTGGTCAAAGCAAAAGCAACGAAAGGAGAAAAGTGAATTTTGACATAGCAGATCCTACAGTAAGTCGGATGGAAGTGTTAGAGTTTTTTTTTTAATGAGAAAATGATTAAGAAGGTGAATTATTTGGATGACTCAATTGACACTGAAAAATTGATTGAGATATTACAGCAAAAAATACCTAAGGCTATGCAGGAGAAAATGTTAACTCAACAGTTTTATGATGTGATGATTTTCTTGATACTGTGTATCGAACAGATAGATGGTATACCTCATCAAGGGAAGATGGCAGTCATTACGGAGAACAGAGTTACACCTATCTTAAAAGACATGATGATTGTAATAGTTTTAAAGTGAATCAAGGAACATCAAGAATGAATTAGAGAGATATTAATCAACAGTCACAGTATCCAACAGAGAAGAAAGTAGTGAGGTATTTTGGGAGAAATGTAAGCTTGAAGGATAATGAGATGTTTCAAAAACTAATGGAGTGGGAACAAGTACTGATGAAAAATGAAGGGGAAACAAAGCCATGACCGATAAGCTCCAATCGGTCTTGATTTGCAAGAATATAGGACCATCCTATGATAAAACGAACACAGATGGATGAGCTATTAGATTTATGACTACGAGGAATGAGTCAGAACCAAAGAAAGAAGAAAATAGTTGCAGGAGTGGTAATCAACACTTATCTACAGTTGATTGTGGTCTAGAGATTAATAAAGTATATAAATTGAATGAAGATGCCCCTTCACAATCCATAGCCATTCTCACTCCTCAGAATCCCCGCACACCTACCTTATACATTCTCCCCAAGATACACAAGGCTGGAAATCCAGGACGACGTATAGTTGCGGCCTATGGTTCCCCCGTGGAATGGATATCAGCCTTGGTGGATCAACACCTCAAACCTTTTGTACAGAATTTTCCTTCTTACATCAAAGACACGCCACATTTTTTGGAGCGTCTGTCGAAAGTCCCCAGTCCTCTACCACCAGACTGCATCCTTGTTTCCATTGATGTAACCTCCTTATACACCAATATTCCCCACCTTGAAGGCCTCAGTTCCCTTCAACACTTCCTGGATATGCGCCCTCCAAACAGTCTTCCCAGAACATCCTTTCTAATATCCCTAGCCAACTTTATCCTCTCCAAAAACTATTTCTCCTTCAACTCCCAGATTTTTCACCAGAAATGCGGCACTGTCATGGGTACCCGCATGGCCCTGTCCTATGCCAACCTCTTCCTGGGCTGTCTGGATGAAAATTTTCTGAAGTACTGCCCCCTCAGTCCCCTCACGTAGTTCAGATACATAGATGATCTGGAACAACGGGGAGGATCTCCTCAACTCACTCAATAACAATCACTCCATCCATTTCACCTGGTCATATTCCCACACCTGTATCACCTTCCTTGACGTAGATATCACACTACGACAGGGGGTACTCCACACCTCTGTACACATCAAACCAACCAATTTACAACAATACTTACACTTTGACAGTTGTCACCCCTTGCACATCAAACTTTCCATCCCATACAGCCTTGCAATCCATGGCAAACCCACCGGTTCGGTAATGAATCAATCTCCAGTTACTCCCAAAAACTACCCCAAGTCCTGGTTTCCCACCGATACCCCCACGATCTCATGGAAAAACAAATCTCCCTTACCATCACCCACAACCCTCGTTCTGCACCTCCTAAAACTTACCGTGGACCAACAATCGTTACCCAGTTCTTTCCTGGCCTGGAATCTGTCAACCTGATACTCCGCCGTGGGCATGATTTCCTACAGTCCTTCCTTGAAACGCGTCTCCTGCTTCCCAAAATCCTACCCACTGCTCCCCGCACTTGCTTCAGCAGACCACCCACTCTGAATAACATCTTGGTCCACCAGTATTTACCTGCCGACTCTGCTAGACCTCCACAAGGATCTTTTCCCTGTAACAGACCCTGCTGTAAAACATGCAGCATGCATCCCGCCACCACTACTTACTCTAATTCTGTCACAGGCGAATTGTTCCCTATAATTGGACATGCTATGTGTGCCACCACTCACTTCATTTACCAACTCACCTGCTTCCTACATTGCTCTCACTCAATAACTATCCTACAGGATGAATGGCCACAGACAAACAGTTTATACTTCCAACCCAGACCATCCAGTGGCAATTCATGCCAACTTACATGATTCGAACAACCTCAAAACCTGCTTCACAGTTAGAGCTATTAAGAGTTTTTTTAAATACCACCACCCCTTCAGAACTCCGCAGATGGGAACTAGCCTACCAACATATACTTGACAGCCAACTCGCTTGCGTGCAGCCACTCACTTCTACTGAGGAAGAGCCAAGCTCGAAAATTCTATTCTTTATGTGTTTGTGTTTTTTTTCGTGTACCAACGCCGCTGGAATCCCCTTCTTTGGTAAGCGGTGGTTTTTTATCCTATCCAATGTTCAATATATCCACTTTTAGCGCCTTTGTTTCCTAACAATATATATATATATATATATTTCTATCTCTTTTTATTTTCACTTATAATAAATCTAAATAAAATTAAAACAATAACTTTTTGAATTACACTAGACAAGGATTATTTTGTTTCACATTTATCATTGGTTAACCTTATCCCTCCCACCCCAGCAATTCTACCACCACTGCGCGTTTTCCGCCTTTGTTTCATTCATGTGGCAGGTCGGGATGTGACCACATCTTTCCCCCTGCCATATGTCTTGTCTCTCACATGATTAAGGCTCATGCCAAAATATTGTGCATTTGTGTTTATTTTTTTATGTTTTTACATATTTGTCTTGCCCTCCTGCTTTCATCTGTGGTAAGTGACGGGTATCTCTCTTTATTTCCCTATCCTATCTTATTTTCCGTGACTCACCGCAGTTTCTTTGTTTGCACTATCCAATTACTATTCATTGTAGTTTATATCAGTGTTTCCAGGTATACGTCATTTCACTCACTGACCTGATTGATGTTAAATAGGAGCTGATAGATAAGGAGAACCCATTGCTGCCTGATGACTACAGTGAAGAGGCAGACCATCGTACAGGTCACAGACTCACTTGGGATAGGTACCACTCACTGGAAGGTAAGTGTTTGGAATGAACCTGGTCTACATTTTACAAGTGAGGAAAACAGGCCTTTAATTGAAACATTCTACTCATGTAAGGTGAAAGAATGATTAATAATTGTCTCTTTAATTTCTTTGTGCCTGCAGAGTTTCAGCACTTAATACAGTATCAATGAAATGAATGAAAAAATCTGAAAAACATTATTACTATTCATATTATAAGGCAAATATAATTTGAATGTCACTTCGGCATCAGAAGAATTGTCTAACCAATGTTTACCAAATCCATGTATATTAGCGTATGTCGTATGTATGTATGTATGTATATATGTATGTTTGTTCATTTGGACCAACTGGGCCCATGTTAAACCTTTGCTAGGCTTGAATTTTGCTGTGGATGTGTACACATCAGTATTACAGCTAGGGTTGTTAGCACTAGAGGGGACCTGCAGTTTAACATGGAATCCGAACAACAGAAGCGTTCTGGCATACTTTGCATTGCACAATAATCTGGTTATGGAAATATATATTACAGGAATGTACTGGCTCTAATATTAAAACTACCATAGTGTTCATTTTCCCAAAATTACTGCAAACTCCATGAAACAACAATAAAAAGTATTACAACATGTGCACCACATGTTGGAATCATTAATACTGATGGCTATAAGCACTTATTATAATCTGCAAAGGAGCTAATGCCTAGTGACTTTAAGTGCATTTTATTTTACTGTTTGTGTTATATTAGTTTGAAACTTCTTCGTATGCTTGCCAAAAAAGAACTTTCTCATTTCCTTATGTCTGGAATCAACTATTAACTGATGGTTACAGTTATTTGTTCCATTTCACATACTGCAATTCATTTTATGAACTTAATCAAACACTTAGAATTCACTCAAAATAATTATTGAAGTCAGTATGACATACTAGTGTTCAAACCATTCATTTAATTGGTTTCAAAATGAGAAACTCAATATGTCTTACATCTATTCAAATAGTATAACATTAAAGAAATTTTACAAATGAAAGTTATACAACATCCATCACATAAGTAATAATCAATGTTGTCCATTTCTCTCAAATGAAAGTATATTTCTGTCAACATGACTTTAAAATGAAATCCAAAGTGTGTGATTGCTCTTTATCGGAAACAGGTTGGCAAAAAGGACGGGCTGAAAGATTATTGCAATGACGGAGAAACTGATAGCAGGCGATTTCCTAAATTATACCACATATTATGAAGTTATTACATTAAATTAATGATGGATGAATATAATAATACATCCTATTTCCCCTCCTGTTTGTGCAGACATCGACAGTTATCTGGAGTACCTATCAAGTGTGTACAGCAATATCTGCTCAACCGAAGTGATTGGCTATTCTAGTGAAGGACGGCCACTCAAGCTGCTAAAGGTATCAACAGGAGGGACACCAAAACCCTCCATATGGATTGATGCTGGTGAGTGCTATGCATTTTCATGAATTAGTATAACTCCCATGCAATAAGTGACCATTGGAGAACATAACGATACACATTTACCGTTGACTGGCAAAGATTTAGTTTTCTTTAATGACATGAAATGCTTACTGGTTTGTTTCTGAATCAGAATTAGATTATATTACACACATACACACACTCTCTCTCTCTCCAATAAATGCAATCATCCCAACCAGAGCTGGATCTAGGGAAGGCTGCCTCAGGCGGTAACCCAGCTATGAAAATTCAGAGATGCCTCATTCATCCAACTACCTAAAAACATTAGCTGCAGTCAGAGCAATTGCATTAATCTATATATGCATTATTCATATGCACGATGTCAGAGGAAATTGACAGACCTATGCTTCTTCTACAAAGTTGTCAATGGACTTATTGGTTCACCAGGAATACTCGAGCAATTCCGATTTAATTGCTCTATGGTAGATCTTCGAACAAGATGACTGTTGGATGCTGTAAAACCCAACAAAAACTGTGTTGCTTTTGGACCATACCATAGAATAGTAAGTCTGGTTAACTTACATTCTACCAATCTCAACCTCTTTGGAGGATCTCATGCTGGACTAATCTCTAAGACTTAGATATTAGACAATTATATAACCATATACATACCTTATATGTTGATGTTAAGTATTATTTCTTTATGTACAAAGTCGATTGGTGTATAAATAAATAAATATCTGCAATAAGATTTAAAATGAACAGCATTTCTCCCTGCAGTGCATTTCTTTACACTGGCATACAATAAAGAACTCGCCAGTGTGGCTGCATACATTAATTTGCTACTAAACCAGACTGGGCAGGTATAATAGGCCTAGGTTTAAATACTGGTCCCCATGTACCAGCAGTTCCGATTGCGATTTTAGGTGGTTTTACCAAATCACTTGGGCAAACACTGGAAAGTGCTAAAGCTAAACATTTCACAAACAAAAATTCACTTCTCACAGAGAGCACAAGTTACATGTTTTATGGACAGTTAGGAATACATACCCACATCAAAACTAGAGAGGCCTAGGAAGCCGGCGAACATTGCCTTCAAAATAAATACGGCCTTGGAAGAGGCTTTGGCAGATGACACATGAAAACGTAAACTTTCAAAAACAATACTGATGAGGAGTGTACAGTAAGGAAATCATTCGCAAAACAATGCTTGGAAAGTGCCTAAAAAGTTTTTCAATATTATCCATAATTATATCAATGTGTTGCTTTAATGGGCTACTGCTTACAAAGCACATAATTACAGTTGAAGTAAATTATTTGAAAGAGGATTTTGTTAAGGTTTCTTCTATATCATGGATTCTACAACTTTTTCTGATTAGATGCCATATACAGTAAATTGAAATGATTACAAGGTGATTACATGTGATTTTTTAAATGTTTTAAATTGTTCAACTTTTCCTTGCTTTTTGAATGGTTAAAATTTCTAAGTTGGATGTGCTCATAAGTGATTCTTCTTCATTTGATAAGATGTTGTGGAACAGCAAATGCATTGGGAGTCATATTTTTAAAACAGATTCAAAAATACTGAAAAACACCCACAATCTTTTAATGTGTTGCTCAATTCATCAACTGTTCCAAACTGTTGATCAATGTCTACACTAATAAAAATGACACATAACGCATACACCTACCCTAATACCGACTAACAGCCAGTGGTATAGCTGCATTCTTCCATTTATTTTATTAAAAATGTGCTTTTGGATACAGAATTCGTTGACTGTTCTGTTGCCTACTTTTGATAAATTTCAGACTAAGTTCTATTTACATTTCAAAAGTAAAAAAATGACATCAAACTCTTGAGACTCATGGATGAAGAAGCAGCAGCGGGGGAAAAAAATCTGCTAACACCCACATGACAGCTCCTATCCTTAGCAAGAAAAATACTTCTGTTGTATCTGATATTGTATCAACAACTGAAAACCGTAGAAAAAAAACGCAAAGCAATAAAAAACTAGTTATAGAATGCTAAATAATCTTGCAATTGGAGAAAATGTAAATCCATCAAATTATTTACTGTCGTGTATAATACAAAGAGCAGTTTTGTCATGATGTCAGTCACCCATTATTCTGCTTGTTCTTCTGTGGGTATATTGACAGCTTTCTGTCCATAGATGTCACCGCTAAAGCAAGCTAAGAAGAAAGATTACCCATTAATGTTTGGGTAATATATTTCACTGCTCACATTGATTTAATATGTTTTAACATTTTTAACCAGCCATAAAGAAAAGTGCTTTTTATGTATTCACAGTAGCAGTTACTAGAACTGGGAAGTTATTAAATAATCAGAGAAAGTTTATACGAAATGTTTGTTATCACAAAATATATCCAACAAGTATCACAAACTATCAATAATTATGAGGTACAACTATTATTTTTGTTGATAAAAGTATTTAATAAATAAAATAAGAAAATTATTAGTAGTTAGATTACAAAGCTTACACTCTTATATAATTAGTAGTTATTCGCATTTGAAATTATACTTAGGTTGAAAACTTTTAGAGAACTATAAAAATTTCCATCATTTTTGAGAGATTTTGTTTTAAACTAGTATATTACAAAATTTACAGTACTTATTGTTCCAAAAATATTAAAGATATTTACAAAGTTTATATGAAGTTAATTACCAAAATATGCACCAATTTTCCAAAGGAAGCACCAACAATGCGTAATGATATGCAATTGACAGACACCTATGAACTGACATAAAATTTTATTATTATGGGGTTTATTAAATCTTAATCAAGATTATAGCTTATACCAAAGCTGGAACAAACAAAATGTAATTTTTCACTTCACCTTTCCACTCAGGAGTTTATATTTCATACTTTGCAGTGCGAATGGGAGCAATTTCAGATAGGAACACAAATCATTTGCCAGGATTCACAAATGAAACAGTGAACTGATTACAAATGTTATAATACTTCTCTTCTGTGATCCGGTCACATTGGATGACAAAAGGTCACACACCGTCACAAAGTTCCTTCCATATATACCATAACACCAAATGGTCTGTGAAAACTCTTTGCGAGACTCCCACAATTCAGACATTCTCCATGATGTGCAAACAGTAGCAGGTAACACCAGCAGTCCCACATACCAAAGGTATTGGTACATAAATATCAAACTGTGCTCTTCAAACACATAGAAGTAATAGTTCTCATCTTGGAAGACTACCATTCCTATTTTTGTGAAGATTCGATAAATAAGGACTGCCTCAGACTCGCACAATATCTGATATAGTTATCGCCATCAATATAGGTAGCTACTAAAGGTAGGATAAGTATTCCTGCCAACATCCAGTGGTCTATAGTTTGGTATTGGTAGGCAGAACTCCACAACGATTTTAATAAGCTTAGAACTGGAATGCAGAGGGATACATTACATTCCTCCATCCAATGTTCTTCCGAAGAGTAACCTGGTTCTCATTTAATATCATGCTAAATGAGATAGTGGAGCTGTTTCAGAAATTTCAGTATTGACAAAATATCCTCTGGCTGATTGGTTTATGAACCATTTTCTAAATCAGCCCTGAATGAGTGATGAATTTGAGGTGTGAATGGAAATTTTTAAATCAAAATGTACCTGTTTACATAGGTTACTGTTCAACATTAACCAAATATACATTGAGATGGCCTCATAGTAACAAAAGAGTTATGATTTGGATCTTAAAGCAACTTTTTTTTTAACATTCAGCTGATGTTAACTTTCGTATGGCTAATTCACTTAGCACAACCATATTTTCACTGATGTATGCTTCGAACTAATGACCTCAACAGGGGCACATGGTAGGGAGTGGATCGCACCAGCCACTGCAACTTTCCTGCTGCTGCAGCTAATA
>JARYHS010008074.1:67555063-67611362 GCA_031002005.1 Vandiemenella viatica
ATCTCACCATCCTGCCTTCAACTGTGGTAAATTGATGGGCTCAGGTGGCACAATTAATCAAAAAGTTATCTTCGTTAATCGTTAATCTGCTACTTAAAAAGTTAACTTTGATAATCGTAAAAGCGGTTACATTTTTCCAAATTTAATACCGTTAAAGTTAACCATTAAAAGTTAACCATCCAAAAATGTATATGATGTTTATATATTGCAATAGGTATTACTGCAAGAAATACCAAGGTGTTATGTACCGTGATGTGAATCAATAATATGTCTACCCAATGTCCTTCGGAAATTGAGTTTTTACTGGAGTACACTTTTTAGCCAGCTTCTCAAATGTATAGATTCTTCAGCATATAGTAAAATCATGTTGGCAACGAAAATGTTTACAATACATCGGTCCACACCAGCTTGTAATATGACGGCGTAGCTACGATGCAAAATGTTTTATTGATGTAAATTTATTAACAGATGGAGATGAAAACAAGTCAGTTCCACTGCTGTCTACATCAAAAGTGGCCACAGCACATGAAGAAGGCTTGGACTTATTTTTCTTTTTCCTGCAAGTTGGCCCCGCTTTCACTTTTTCTTCAAACTATTCATCTTTGGATATGTGCATCCTCTTCATATGTTGTTTATGATTACTATGGCTAGATATGTGAGCTAGGTTGTAGAAAGTTTAAGCAAACACAGTTTGTATTCATAAATCAACTGTTCTCCCAGTCTTGATTTAAATGCAACATAATTATATGAATGTGGTCAAGGATTTTTAATATGTCATTGCTTTTGTTAGCATTGTTGCTTAAACTAACGAATTCAAAAGCTTCAGTTTCTTGACGTAATCATTGAAAGAATGTCAGTTAAAATTATTCCACTAACGAACACCAAACCAATACCAACTAAAAGTGACATTTTCCTGGCAGCAAAAAAGTTAGATTATAAAAATATCAAATCAATCACAGATAGAACCAGAAACAAGTAGTGAGCACCAGTTTGCAGACGTAAAATATAGACTCTCCAGATCTCTAGCTTTCCTGCTCTTACCCATGCCATGCCTAGCATAACAATTATATAGGGATCACACACACTTCGTATTACCTAATCCGTTTGCCATCCGATTCTCGGAACATATGATCATAGCGTTGAGTGCAATGCAAACGTACCAAATGATGTCTACTATCAATGTAATGGACTAAGTTAACAGTACTGCAGTTTAACAGAAGTTAAGAAGACCATTAACGATTTTTTAGGTTAACTTTAAAGTTAAATTTATGCAATTTTATTAACTTAGTTAACTAATGATTAACTGATTAATGGTTTTCTGCCCAGCTGTGCCTAATGGCAGTTTATTTTTTCCATTATTCACATGTTAACAACTTTCTTCTTCTTCCATTGTTATGCCCAACTCAGGAGCATGAGTGAACTTATCTAGCAGATGTGTTTTCCCTTTGTTCCCAAAATCTCTTCATCCTTTCACTATGCTCTTTCCTACATTCTTCGTCCAAGTGTTCCTTCTTCTAATATACAAGGCATGTTTTTTAAGTAAGTACCGTTTTGAAATTAAAAAAAATATGCACAAATATATCTCAATAATTTTTTTTACATGAAAGCCTGTACCTTACTCTACTTTTCTACAATTCCCTTCAATATTGAGGCACTTGTCATAACGTAGTACCAGTTTTTGAAAACCCTCCTCATTAAGTCTGCCGCCTGACTTGTTAACCACTGCATCACAACTGTTTTGACTTCGTTATCGTCTTCAAACACACTGACCGCCCAGGTGTTTCTTCAAGTGCAGGAACAGATGGTAGTCACTGGCGCCAGATCAGGCTGTACGGAGGATGATCTAGAGTTTCCCATCGAAAAGATGTGATGAGATCTTTGGTCTGATTAGCACAAGTGGACGGGCATTGACATGCAAAAACGATGCCTTGCTCAATTTACCACGTCTTTTGTTCTGGATTGAACGTGCAGATTGTTCAATGTCTCACAATAAGCTGCTGCATTGATTGTCTCATTACGAGGCAGAAATTCCACAAGCAATACTCGTTTTCTGTCCCAAAAAACTATGCACATGATTTTCCGGCAGAAATCGTTGCTTGAACTTAACTTTTTTGGGTGAATCGAATGCCGCCATTCCATGGACTGTGCTTTGATTCAGGGTGATGTAGGCCACCCCTGTCTCATTACCCGTAACAATTTGGCTTAAGAAATCATCACCATCGTTGTGGTACGCTCAAGGAAAGTCAATGCACTGCCTAAAACGTTTGGTTTTGTGCACATCGTTAACATTTTCGGTACACAACGCGAGCACAATTTTCAGTAATTCAAGTGCTCGGTCACAATACCATACAAAACACTACAAGAAACATTAGGAAAGTCATCACACAAGGAGGAAATTTCAAAGCGTCTGTTTTCTCTCACCTTATTGTCCACTTTCTGCAAAACTTTCATTAACGACTGAAGGACGCCCACTCCGTTGTTCATCATGCATTTGTGCAGCCATTTTTAAATGCTCTCACCCACTTTCTCACCATTCCATCACTCATAATGTTTTTTCCGTAAACTGCACAGATCTCACGATGAATATCGATCGGTTTTAGGCCTTTAGCACAAAGAAATCTTATAACAGCCCGTACTTCACAGTCGGCGGGACTCACGATTATCGGAGGCATCTTAAACACTCAGTGAACAACGTAAACAAGGAAGAATTAGGACTGTAATGGCGTCAGTGTGTAGGCAAGAGATGCATTACGCCATTACGGCATGCACGGAATGCCGACTGTAGCGCTGCAACCACGCTGTGACAAAACGGTATACTTAAAAAATAGCCTCGTACTAGCTGTGGCAAATTAGTGGTTATTGACCATGTTACTAAATCAACGTCTGTCCTGTATGATATCGTCCATTACTCCAATTTTCTGGAGATCCTTTTCAGTTTCAATTAGCCAATTGTTTTTGATTTTCATTGAAATGGCCAGGATTAGAATTCTTTCAGTTAATCTGTTGTTACTCATTGTGATAATATGTCCATAGAATTTAATTCGTCTTTTCCTGAATGTGTGGATTTTTTTTTTTAATGCTGATATAGTTCGTGTGATTTCCTTTTCATCCAAATTCCACCGGTACAAACTGCGCCAAAGATTTTCCTTAAAATTTTCCTTTTTTGCTTTTCAGTATCTTAATCAATGTTGACAACATTAAGAGTAACTTTATTTTATTTATGGAATTATAATTTTTTTTCCTGTCATCAATCTTCCTGTAGCTTTGAAGTAATCTCTGTCATTTCAGTTCTGAAATAATTTCCTTATTTTCATATACCTATTACAAACTATATCCTCAATTATATGCTTCACATATTCCAGTTCTTGTTACACCCTGCAGCTCTGCTACTAAAAAAATTAAATGTTTCCACATATATTAAGGTATAACCTCTCTGCCGCCCAGTGTCTTCTTTCTGTGAGATTATATCACAAACATTGGACATCCTTAAATCCAATTGTTGCAGATTTTGGGACTAAACTGTTTATCTGTGGTCATTGATTCTAACTGGATAACTGCTTCATGGTGAGACTGATGTAAGAACTATGGCAATGAAGGCAGGTGCATAAGATGGAACATGATACATGTGGTATGGCCTATGACAGGGCAAGTTTTGACAATGCTAGAGTTACAATAGAATATGGTGGTGGATGCATATTTTGCAATGAGGCCTAGTAGAAGGGACAGAACTCTAGGGAGGCTTAGTACCATTAGAGGGTTGGTTTTTGTGTACTAGTGTGTTTTTTATGTTGGTTTGGCTTGTTGAAGGTGATGAAGAGTGAAATTGAGATGCTTTCCAGGGAAAGAACTGAGAAAATTTAAGCCACAACAAAGAATTTGGTTCAGGATTTCAGGCCAGGAGTGAACTATGTGAAAGACATGATTATGGTTGGTTTCTGGGTTGTGTTTTTGTGTGATGGACAGATTTTAGCTTGAAATATCTGTTTGTGGACCAATTCCAGAGGATAATTATGGGATAGATGGGCTGTGTCAAGTTGTGGTAGTAAGGAATAGCTTCTCAAACTGGTGGGCATGACCCCTTGGAAAAGGGGAGGCTGCAAAGACGTGTCAAGGGGGGCACAAAGACATGTCAAGAGAGGCCAAGGGGTGCAAGGTAGTTTTGCCAGCGGTGTGGACATTATACTAGCTCTACACTGTTGGAAGTAATATGTCTCCTTCACTGCCTCTTAGAACAGAAAACTGGAGACATTATTGTTAGTACTGAGAAGTTGTAACTCTGAAAATGTACGATATCAGTTGAGTCCTGTAATTGCTCCTTGTAGAAGTTCAAGAGCAATCTTTGGAAATAAAAAATATTCTGCTTGCCACACACAATTTTAGTGTTGTTGTTGTGTGTTGTTGTTTTAGGGCGCGTCGACAGCGGGGTCATTAGCGCCCTAACAATTACCTGCCTAAACTGTGGCTTAAGAAAGTGCTAAAATACTGTCTGCATGGTCGACTGTAAAGGGGTCGACCATACAGACAGCAAATAAAATAATTCACAAATAAAAACGTGGCTTAGAAAAGGGGCCACCAGAACACAAGACCGTGCACCACCTGAATGGCTGTAAAGGGGCCATACAGGGTCACAAAATAATTAAAAACACTACATCTCTCGCCGGCTGTATAGTGGCCAGCGAAAAGGAATTTAAAAATATAAAAATTAAAAACAATGCACATGGAAGGGTGGCTGTATAGGGACCACCCGTCCATCTAAAAACTAGGCCGATCTGCCTAAAATTTTAGGCACTAGACCGGCCAATACACAAAATTTTAAAACACTCGCCACACTGCTGGTCTCATTGTTTAAAATAAGGGCCAGATCGTTGGCAAGGCCAACGTCTGCCCTCAAGTCTAAAAACGCAACACAATCAACTAAAATGTGGCGCACCGTCATAGGTACGCCACAGGTATCACATTCCGGTGGGTCCTCCCGGCGGAGAAGAAAGCTGTGTGTCAGAGGACAGTGCCCTATACGGAGGCGAGTAAGGAGAACCTCATCCCTCCTCGCCCGCTGGAAGGAGCTGCTCCACGGCTGAACGGTCGGTTTGACCAGCCGGAGCTTATTATGCTCAACCTCCAGCCACTGCCTCTGCCAGATGTCAAAAACAAATCTTTTCCCCGCCGAGGCAAGGTCAGACTTTGGGACCGGATCAAAGTCAACTCTGACCTTGTTGCAGGCTAACTTGGCAGCTTCATCAGCTGCCTCGTTCCCCCTGATTCCCACATGACCAGGTACCCAGCAGAATACGACCTCCTTTCCAGAAGATTGGAGGATCGGAGGGTGTCCTGTATGCCTGGACAAGACTATCTGCTGGGTACATGCTTCCTATAGCCTGGATGCAACTGAGGGAATCACAGCATATGATGTACTTCGTGCCGCGACTTACTTTCATATGCTGGAGCGACTTTAACAAGCGTAACACTCAGCAGTGTATACGCTGCAACAGCTATTAGTTTGTAGTTATAAGTCGCTCGAGGGAAACACAGAGCAGCCAACTCCGTTAGCCTGCTTAGACCCATCCGTGTATACCGGGGTAAAATCGCGAAACTGATTTAAAACATCGCTAAAATTTCGGATAAAAACACTGTCGGCGGTACACAGCTTGTTGTACCGCGTCAATCTAAAACTGTTCTGGGCCTCTTAAAAGCCAGGGAGGAGATTTACTCCAACCCTGGTGATAAAAAGAGGGCATCTGAAACCCATATTCCTCCAATATAGCCTTTGTACGGTAGCTGAACGGTTTAGTTGCTCTTTGACGGTTGGTATATAGCCGCTCAAAGTTGGGATGAATAACTACGTCGTACACGGGACTGCCAGGAGTTGTGGCAATATGTATATAGTGTCGCACCATGAGGAGACGCCGGCGGATGGAAAGCGGCGGCTCGCCAGACTCAGCACAAATGCTGGGTATCGGACTGGTGCGGTATGCACCTGTGGCGAGACGAATTCCTGCATGGTGGACACTATCCAGAATACGGAGGTAGCTGTCCCGTGCCGAACCGTAGACAATGCAACCGTACTCCAACCGCGACCGTACAAAGGCTCTATAAAACTGTAGCAGGCAGGAGCGGTCAGCGCCCCACGACCTGCCACACAGACACTTTAAAACATTAAGCGCTTTCAGGCTCTGGCTTTAACATCTTTAAGATGTGGCAGCCAAGTAAGCCGAGTGTCAAAAATGAGGCCCAGAAACCGAACAGTTTCGCTAAAACTTAAAACGGTGTTCCTCAAGGTGAGATGAGGTTCTGCTAAAAGACTTCTACTGCGGCTAAAAAGCACACACCGGGTTTTCTCAGCAGAGAAACGAAAGCCGGTGTGTGCTTAGCCGCAGTAGAAGTCTTTTAGCAGAACCTCATCTCACCTTGAGGAACACCGTTTTAAGTTTTAGCGAAACTGTTCGGTTTCTGGGCCTCATTTTTGACACTCGGCTTACTTGGCTGCCACATCTTAAGGATGTTAAAGCCAGAGCCCTGAAAGCGCTTAATGTTTTAAAGTGTCTGTGTGGCAGGTCGTGGGGCGCTGACCGCTCCTGCCTGCTACAGTTTTATAGAGCCTTTGTACGGTCGCGGTTGGAGTACGGTTGCATTGTCTACGGTTCGGCACGGGACAGCTACCTCCGTATTCTGGATAGTGTCCACCATGCAGGAATTCGTCTCGCCACAGGTGCATACCGCACCAGTCCGATACCCAGCATTTGTGCTGAGTCTGGCGAGCCGCCGCTTCCATCCGCCGGCGTCTCCTCATGGTGCGACACTATATACATATTGCCACAACTCCTGGCAGTCCCGTGTACGACGTAGTTATTCATTCCCAACTTTGAGCGGCTAATATACCAACCGTCAAAGAGCAACTAAACCGTTCAGCTACCGTACAAAGGCTATATTGGAGGAATATGGGTTACAGATGCCCTCTTTTTATCACCAGGGTTGGAGTAAAACTCCTCCCTGGTTTTTAAAGAGGCCCAGAACAGTTTTAGATCTGACGCGGTATAACAAGCTGTGTACCGCCGACAGTGTTTTTATCCGAAATTTTAGCGATGTTTTAAATCAGTTTCGTGATTTTACCCCGGTATACACGGATGGGTCTAAGCAGGCTAACGGAGTTGGCTGCTCTGTGGTATTCCCTCGAGCGACTTATAACTACAAACTTAATAGCTGTTGCAGCGTATACACTGCTGAGTGTTACGCTATGTTAAAGTCGCTCCAGCATATGAAAGTAAGTCGCGGCACGAAGTACATCATATGCTGTGATTCCCTCAGTTGCATCCAGGCTATAGGAAGCATGTACCCAGCAGATAGTCTTGTCCAAGGCATACAGGACACCCTCCGATCGCTCCAATCTTCTGGAAAGGAGGTCGTATTCTGCTGGGTACCTGGTCATGTGGGAATCAGGGGGAATGAGGCAGCTGATGAAGCTGCCAAGTTAGCCTGCAACAAGGTCAGAGTTGACTTTGATCCGGTCCCAAAGTCTGACCTTGCCTCGGCGGGGAAAAGATTTGTTTTTGACATCTGGCAGAGGCAGTGGCTGGAGGTTGAGCATAATAAGCTCCGGCTGGTCAAACCGACCGTTCAGCCGTGGAGCAGCTCCTTCCAGCAGGCGAGGAGGGATGAGGTTCTCCTTACTCGCCTCCGTATAGGGCACTGTCCTCTGACACACAGCTTTCTTCTCCGCCGGGAGGACCCACCGGAATGTGATACCTGTGGCGTACCTATGACGGTGCGCCACATTTTAGTTGATTGTGTTGCATTTTTAGAGTTGAGGGCGGACGTTGGCCTTGCCAACGATCTGGCCCTTATTTTAAACAATGAGACCAGCAGTGTGGCGAGTGTTTTAAAATTTTGTGTATTGGCCGGTCTAGTGCCTAAAATTTTAGGCAGATCGGCCTAGTTTTTAGATGGACGGGTGGTCCCTATACAGCCACCCTTCCATGTGCATTGTTTTTAAATTTTATGTTTTTAAATTCCTTTTCGCTGGCCACTATACAGCCGGCGAGAGATGTAGTGTTTTTAATTATTTTGTGACCCTGTATGGCCCCTTTACAGCCATTCAGGTGGTGCACGGTCTTGTGTTCTGGTGGCCCCTTTTCTAAGCCACATTTTGTATTTGTAAATTATTTTATTTGCTGTCTGTATGGTCGACCCCTTTACAGTCGACCATGCAGACAGTATTTTAGCACTTTCTTAAGCCACAATTTAGGCAGGTAATTGTTAGGGCGCTAATGACCCCGCTGTCGACGCGCCCTAAAACAACAACAACAACAACAACAACAACTAAAATTGTGTGTGGCAAGCAGAATATTTTTTATTTCCAAAGATTGCTCTTGAACTTCTACAAGGAGCAATTACAGGACTCAACTGATATCGTACATTTTCAGAGTTACAACTTCTCAGTACTAACAATAATGTCTCCAGTTTTCTGTTCTAAGAGGCAGTGAAGGAGACATATTACTTCCAACAGTGTAGAGCTAGTATAATGTCCACACCGCTGGCAAAACTACCTTGCACCCCTTGGCCTCTCTTGACATGTCTTTGTGCCCCCCTTGACACGTCTTTGCAGCCTCCCCTTTTCCAAGGGGTCATGCCCACCAGTTTGAGAAGCTATTCCTTACTACCACAACTTGACACCAGCCCATCTATCCCATAATTATCCTCTGGAATTGGTCCACAAACAGATATTTCAAGCTAAAATCTGTCCATCACACAAAAACACACAACCAGAAACCAACCATAATCATGTCTTTCACATAGTTCACTCCTGGCCTGAAATCCCTGAACCAAATTCTTTGTTGTGGCTTAAATTTTCTCAGTTCTTTCCCTGGAAAGCATCTCAATTTCACTCTTCATCACCTTCAACAAGCCAAACCAACATAAAAAACACACTAGTACACAAAAACCAACCCTCTAATGGTACTAAGCCTCCCTAGAGTTCTGTCCCTTCTACTAGGCCTCATTGCAAAATATGCATCCACCACCATATTCTATTGTAACTCTAGCATTGTCAAAACTTGCCCTGTCATAGGCCATACCACATGTATCATGTTCCATCTTATGCACCTGCCTTCATTGCCATAGTTCTTACATCAGTCTCACCATGAAGCAGTTATCCAGTTAGAATCAATGACCACAGATAAACAGTTTAGTCCCAAAATCTGCAACAATTGGATTTAAGGATGTCCAATGTTTGTGATATAATCTCACAGAAAGAAGACACTGGGCGGCAGAGAGGTTATACCTTAATATATGTGGAAACATTTAATTTTTTTAGTAGCAGAGCTGCAGGGTGTAACAAGAACTGGAATATGTGAAGCATATAATTGAGGATATAGTTTGTAATAGGTATATGAAAATAAGGAAATTATTTCAGAACTGAAATGACAGAGATTACTTCAAAGCTACAGGAAGATTGATGACAGGAATAAAGTTACTCTTAATGTTGTCAACATTGATTAAAGATACTGAAAAGCAAAAAAGGAAAATTTTAAGGAAAATCTTTGGCGCAGTTTGTACCGGTGGAATTTGGATGAAAAGGAAATCACACGAACTATATCAGCATTAAAAAAAAAAAATTCACACACATTCAGGAAAAGACGAATTAAATTCTATGGACATATTATCACAATGAGTAACAACAGATTAACTGAAAGAATTCTAATCCTGGCCATTTCAATGAAAATCAAAAACAATTGGCTAATTGAAACTGAAAAGGATCTCCAGAAAATTGGAGTAATGGACGATATCATACAGGACAGACGTTGATTTAGTAACATGGTCAATAACCACTAATTTGCCAACAGCTAGTACGAGGCGTATTTTTTAAGTAAGTACCGTTTTGTCACAGCGTGGTTGCAGCGCTACAGTCGGCATTCCGTGCATGCCGTAATGGCGTAATGCATCTCTTGCCTACACACTGACGCCATTACAGTCTAATTCTTCCTTGTTTACGTTGTTCACTGAGTGTTTAAGATGCCTCCGATAATCGTGAGTCCCGCCGACTGTGAAGTACGGGCTGTTATAAGATTTCTTTGTGCTAAAGGCCTAAAACCGATCGATATTCATCGTGAGATCTGTGCAGTTTACGGAAAAAACATTATGAGTGATGGAATGGTGAGAAAGTGGGTGAGAGCATTTAAAAATGGCTGCACAAATGTGCATGATGAACAACGGAGTGGGCGTCCTTCAGTCGTTAATGAAAGTTTGGTGCAGAAAGTGGACAATAAGGTGAGAGAAAACAGACGCTTTGAAATTTCCTCCTTGTGTGATGACTTTCCTAATGTTTCTTGTAGTGTTTTGTATGGTATTGTGACCGAGCACTTGAATTACTGAAAATTGTGCTCGCGTTGTGTACCGAAAATGTTAACAGATGTGCACAAAACCAAACGTTTAGGCAGTGCATTGACTTTCCTTGAGCGGTACCACAACGATGGTGATGATTTCTTAAGCCAAATTGTTACGGGTAATGAGACAGGGGTGGCCTACATCACACCTGAATCAAAGCACTAGTCCATGGAATGGCGGCATTCAGATTCACCCAAAACAGTTAAGTTCAAGCACACGATTTCTGCCCGGAAAATCATGTGCATAGTTTTTTGGGACAGAAAACGAGTATTGCTTGTGGAATTTCTGCCTCGTAATGAGACAATCAATGCAGCAGCTTATTGTGAGACATTGAACAATCTGCATCGTTCAATCCAGAACAAAAGACGTGGTAAATTGAGCAAGGGCATCGTTTTGTTGCATGTCAATGCCCGTCCACTTGTGGCTAATCAGACCAAAGATCTCATCACATCTTTTCGATGGGAAACTCTAGATCATCCTTTGTACCGCCCTGATCTGGCGCCCAGTGACTACCATCTGTTCCTGCACTTGAAGAAACACCTGGGCGGTCAGTGTCTTGAAGACGATAACGAAGTCAAAACAGTTGTGATGCAGTGGTTAACAAGTCAGGCGGCAGAGTTTAATGAGGAGGGTTTTCAAAAACTGGTACTAGTTATGACAAGTGCCTCAATATTGAAGGGAATTGTGTAGAAAAGTAGATTAAGGTACAGGCTTTCATGTAAAAAAAATTTATTGAGATATATTTGTGCATCTTTTTTTAATTTCAAAACGGTACTTACTTAAAAAACATGCCTCGTATATTAGAAGAAGGAACACTTGGACGGAAGAATGTAGGAAAGAGCATAGTGAAAGGATGAAGAGATTTTGGGAACAAAGGGAAAACACATCTGCTAGATAAGTTCACTCATGCTCCTGAGTTGGGCATAACAATGGAAGAAGAAGAAAGTTGTCAACGTGAATAATGGAAAAAAATAAAAATCTGCCATTAGGCACAGCTGGGCAGAAAACCATTAATCAGTTAATCATTAGTTAACTAAGTTAATAAAATTGCATAAATTTAACTTTAAAGTTAACCTAAAAAATCGTTAATGGTCTTCTTAACTTCTGTTAAACTGCAGTACTGTTAACTTTAGTCTGTTACATTGATAGTAGACGTCATTTGGTATGTTTGCATTGCACTCGACGCTATGTTCATACGTTCCGCGAATCGGATGGCAAACGGATTAGGTAATATGAAGTGTGTGTGATCCCTATATAATTGTTATGCTAGGCATGGCATGGGTAAGAGCAGGAAAGCTAGAGATCTGGAGAGTCTATATTTTAAGTCTGCAAACTGGTGCTCACTACTTGTTTCTGGTTCTATCTGTGATTGATTTGATATTTTTATAATCTAACTTTTTTGCTGCCAGGAAAATGTCACTATTTAGTTGGTATTGGTTTGGTGTTCGTTAGTGGAATAATTTTAACTGACATTCTTTAAATGATTACGTCAAGAAACTGAAGCTTTTGAATTCGTTAGTTTAAGCAACAATGCTAACAAAAGCAATGACAATATTAAAAATCCTTGACCACATTCATATAATTATGTTGCATTTAAATCAAGACTGCGAGAACAGTTGATTTATGAATACAAACTGTGTTTGCTTAAACTTTCTACAACCTAGGCTCACATATCTAGCCATAGTAATCATAAACAACATATGAAGAGGATGCACATATCCAAAGATGAACAGTTTGAAGAAAAAGTGAAAGCGGGGCCAACTCGCAGGAAAAAAGAAAAATAAGTCCAAGCCTTCTTCATGTGCTGTGGCCACTTTTGATGTAGATAGCAGTGGAACTGACTTGTTTTCATCTCCATCTGTTAATAAAAGTTTACGTCAATAAAACATTTTGCATCGTAGCTACAGGCACCGTCATATTACAAGCTGGTGTGGACTGATGTATTGTAAACATTTTCGTTGCCAACATGATTTTACTATATGCTGAAGAATCCGATACATTTGAGAAGCTGGCTAATAAGTGTAACTCCAGTAAAAACTCAATTTCCAGAAGGACATTGGGTAGACGTATTATTGATTCACATCACGGTACATAACAACTTGGTATTTCTTGCAGTACTACCTATTGCAATATATAAACATCATATCCATTTTTGGATGGTTAACTTTTAATGGTTAACTTTAACGTGTATTAAATTTGGAAAAATGTAACCGCTTTAATGATTATCAAAGTTAACTTTTTAAGTAGCAGATTAACGATTAACGAAGATAACTTTTTGATTAATTGTGCCCACCTGAGCCCATCAATTACCACAGTTGAAGGCAGGATGGTGAGATGAACACACAAAAAATGCAAAAAAAAAATACAAACAAACTTCGTGATATGTTTTTCATGTTTGTTTCATTCATCTGGCAGGCTGGAATGTAGTCACACTTTCTCCCTGCCATATGTCTCAGCTCCTACATGACTAAGGTTACTAACTGAACTATTGTGAAGTTTGTTCGTGCTTTTGTGTTCTATAAATGCTCACATGGCCCTGCTGCCTTCATCTGTGGTAACCAATGGGTTATTTTTCTCTATCCTATCATATTTATGTTGCCATTAACATTTCAAATTTACAATATGTGTGTTGCCATCAAAACATCTTAAATGGAATATCAAGCCAAGTTTCCACAAAGCCATAAACAAATCTGTTTTTACATAGAATATGATAAACATTTGTTTGAAACTGTTACTGTGATAATAATTTAAATGTGTCTAGAAATTCAATTATATAGGATTATTTTATGAATCCATTTTAATAATACTCAGTATGTGAAATTATAGTTATAACAATTTTGCAGTAGGTAGTTAGTTTTCTAGTTATGTTAGTTTGCCATAATATAAGAAATTTAGCACAACAAACTTTTAAGAAAATAATATTTATCTGATCGTACTGCAAACCCATTTAATTTTTTTTTTTTTTTTTTCTTATTGCTTTACACCTCCTCGAACGCTAAGGTCATTAGAGGTGGGATAGGACTGGGGACAAGGAACGGGAAGGAATTTGCTCATGGCCTTTTTTTGAAGGAAGCATCCCAGCATTCGCCTGGAGTGATTTGGGAAACCATGGAAAACCCAAATCTGGTTGCCCGGACAGGGATTCGATCCCGCATCCTTCTGAATGCGAGGCCAGAACGCTAACCGTTCACCCACCATGCTCGGTCAAACCCATTTAAGTTCTGTTGATCACTAGTACTGAAATATATATTTTTAGTCAAACATTGATACCGATGTTAATAAAGGAACTATAAAAGCATGTTATTTCTGTGATTAAGGAGTATGAAACTTGTGAAAGAACATGCTCCACTATTTATAATTTCTGATATGTTTTTTTGGAATCACTCTCCTACTTAAATGTGAGCATGTTTATTTATGTTTTCATTCAGTAATTGCTACTGTCACATTTGCATTGCTTCTGTCATACTAAACATCAACACATAAGCTCATACATATAGTAAAGCTTCATTAGATGGCAATGTTATGTGTGCAGTTACATGTTAAATTGTTCTCATACAAATGTTGCACATGAGGGAACAGAAGTATTACCAGCTACTATTCCAGTTATTATTGTTCCTTAGATCCCTGCTAAGGAAAGACCTCTGACAAATAAAATGCACCATAAATAGTTAACATACATTTAGATACAAGATGAATAATAAACACTGTGAAAATTATCACACAATGCCAACATATTAATTTACCATCACATTCTGTGAGAATCTTATCAGATATAATTAATTATTTTCTGTACTTCTTGGATGGTGGAATAAAAAAATTACCAGTAAGATTATCTTTCAAGTTTTCTTTGAACACAATATTATTGCTTACAGTTTTATACTCTCAGGAAGTTTATTAGACAGATGTGTCCCAGATTAATTAATACATATTTTGTATTAATTATAATGGTATTTGTGTGTTGTGTAAGATATTTTTTGTTATTTAATTGAAATGGTGTACCTGGAAATTTCATACAAATAAATTAAAATGTTCTTCCCCAAACATTTATTCCTCAACAGGAACAAGAATAATAATAGGAAAATACTATTTAATAATCATACAAGAAGGATATACACCTAGAAACTATTTAACTGTTAAATTATTTAAGAATCATACAGATGGTATATACACCTAAGAATCCGCTAGATTAAATCATGATCAAATAGAAATTTAGTAACCAAATTCTATACTGTAAAGTATACCTCGAAGCTAATGTAAACTCTTGCCATAATCTGTTAGTTATGAGGAGCAGAATGAAGTTCAAGGGAAGCAACAAACTTACAGAAAGCAAATGAAAAGAATGTCACATAAGAGACAAGTGCTTTTTTTTTTTAAATAATAATTTGTTATAATTGCAAGAGAGTACACACTCCCTACACAACAGTCTTTCTCCTTTCCTCTTCCCAACTACTTTTGCCTTCTACTAATTTGAATTTTAAATTCTTTCAGTATCTTTGGCAGAATATTCATCATTTCTCTTGGTAATCATCTGTTACTTTAAAATATGATTTAGGCAGAACTGAATTGAAGCTTTCTCTCTGATTAGCATGGAGCCCTATCCATCATCCACATGCACTGTAGAGAACTGCACAGAAATGGGCTTCCTTACAGATGCATTTCCAGCAAGAGGTTCCTTCTATGTGCCAACGAGAGAAGAACAGCCATTTTGTAGTAAGTTTGTTTTTACATAATCCTATTCAGTGAAGATATTGTTGTATCATTTCCAGTGGCAACAGAGGCCTTTATCTATTTTAATTTTAAAAATTATGCAAACAGGTAAGTGATACATGAAAATGAAAGTAAGGTTGATCTTGACAAAAGTACACAAAAAATTGGGTAAATTATACATGTTATTTGACTTGCTCAGGTTTACAACATGTCAAAATACTGGTTTGAACATGTTACATTCTGCAACAAAATTATCTAAAAACTAAACCTTTTACCATTAAATTGATCATTCATACATAACATAAGCAGTGCTATTACAAAATGTTTGTTTATATCTTTTTCTGTTTCTTTAGTTCCTGACCACAAGACTGATCTGGACATGGCAGAATCACTGTTCAACATGTATAAAAATATCACCAGATCCTCTGAAAGTATGGGATAACCTATATCTAGATGTTATGTACAAATACTTAATTCATCATTTGAGGCTTTAAACATAAGAATACATTTGTATTGCAGCAAATTTGCTATTGTAATAGAAATCAACATCAGAAATGTGTTAAAAATGTGTTTGTTTATTTGACTCCTGTAAATCTGTTCTCTTTATTTGATAAATCTGTGGAGTAACCAGAGCCAGAACTAAAAATTAATGTTAGTATTTAAATAGCATTTACTACATATGACACTATATTAAACTCAGCAAAGGAGTTATGACAGTATGAAGTGAATAAATGTTAAGGATTTGTTTTAAAATGTCATGTTTGTGCACCAACAATAGACTGATTAATATAAATTAATTACAATCAGATATTGATTTTGATTTGTACTACCTAAATTATCCCTGTAAAATCATGCATAAATTTAATTGCCTTCCCCAAATTATTCTAGTGGGCAGAAAATATCATGTGGTTGAATAAGTCATTGTAAGGTTTCATGAAATCGCGTATATTGAATATTAGTATGAAAGAACCAGTCAAGCCTACTTTGATGGATATGATTACTACAGTTTTAACACATTTCAATTTGAATTTGCAAATATATGTTACTGAAATTGCAGGGGGAGTTCAAAAAATTCATTATACAGCTACAGAACATATGAGAACTCCAAAGGAAACAAATTACACAGTCTTTCAGGTTACTATAAAAGTTGATAATATTAGAAGGGGATTAATTATTTGTTTTAATGACTTTACTCATCACCAAAAGCTTCAAAACATTTAAATTGAGTCTAGACACTTGCTGCTTACCACAGGACTGGAAAAGTGCAATAGTAGTACCGGTACATAAGGGAGGGGTGAGGAATAGAGTTGAGAATTACAGGCCAATCAGTTTGACATCAGTGGTAGGTAAATTAATGGAAAGATTGATATGCAACCACATCAGAAATATATGTGAGGAACGTAAGTGGTTTTCAAGCAGGCGACATGGTTTCAGGCAAGGATATTCATGCGAATCTCAGTTGTTGGGATATATGCAAGATATTTCAGATGAAATAGACAAGGGAGGCCAAATTGATATTGTAGCACTAGATCTGTCTAAGGCATTTGACAGAGTAAGCCATACAATGGTAGTAAATAAGGTAAAAACCATTGGAGTGGATAAGAAAGTCATTTGCTGGGTAGAAGAATTTTTAAAAGGTAGAAAACAGAAAGTTAGGGTAGGAAACGTAGTATCAAAAGAAGTTGAAGTAAAAATGGGTGCGCCACAGGGTAGCGTATTGGGACCATTGCTATTCATTATTCTAATGAATAATTGTGTTGATCGTTTACTATCTGAAATTAGATTGTTTGCAGATGACATAATGCTGTATAAAAGAATCAAAACAATAGAGAATTGTAAACAGTTGCAGAGTGATCTGGACAGGATATCTAATTGGGTTGGTAAACATGGAATGAAGATGAATGCAAAGAAGTGTCAGCTTATTAGATACACAAATAAAAAACAAAAGGTTAATTACGAATATAAGGTGGGGAAAGAATTGCTTACTGAAGACTTGAAATGTAAATATCTTGGAATTACTTTTGATAACAAACTTAACTGGGCAGGACACATAGGACAGGTGGTAGGAAAAGGTTTCAAAGTTCTGCACTTATTGGAGAGAGTGATGAGGGGATGTACAAAAGAAGTCAAGGAATTGGGTTACAAAACTTTGGTCAGACCATTGCTCGAATATGGTAGTGTAGTATGGGACCCTCATTTTACGTATCAAATACAGGAGTTGGAGAGGGTGCAAAAAAGGGCTGCTAGATTTGTTTCGGGAAATTATCGAAGAAGCAATCAGTGACGGATATGATAAAGGATTCATTGCAAGACAGGACGAGAATGAGGAGGGTCATGGGAGTGTACAGGGCATATACTGGCGATGAGGCATGGAAAGATATTGCAATAGGTATGAAAAGTAGTTCATGGAAGGGAAAAGATGACCATGACCACAAGCTGGCACTCAATTTCAGGCACAAGGGTGTAGGAAGATTCTCTTTTTTAGGCAAGGGTGTCAGGGATTGGAATGAGTTACCAAGAGAAATGATGAATAATTTACCGAAAACTTTGAAAGAATTTAAAGATAAAATTTGTAGACGGCAAATGTAGGTAGGTGCAGGATAGGGGGAAGATGGGTGTGTAGGGAAATTGCCACCGAAGAAAATAAAAAAAAAAAAAATTGAGAGAACACCTAGACAATTAGTAGAAAGTGACTTGTAGTGTGGTAAATTTTGTGAGTGCTGACAGAAATGTAAGCAACAGAAAAATGCCCACTTGTACTGCTCCCAGAAAGTAGGGTAGGGTGAGATTTACATGATGAAGCAGGTGGCGCTGTGGCTCTCCAGGACTCCGTTGACTTTCTGTAAGTAGCAGGTGGGATGCCACCCTGGCAGTGGCTGCTGCCTCAAGATACACTAAATGAGTTGGTCTTCTTCTTCTCATGTCCATGAAGCATCAAATATGTGGCAGTTTTCCTGCAAATGCAATGGCTTTGTCAGTAGCTGATAGGAAGTCAAATATGAATACATTCATTCCAATTTGTGGACAAGACAACAGATGTACCATGGTTTCTCTCTCCCCACATGAACATGTGGTATCTGGCTGAACTCCCAGGTATCCCCAGGAGGCAAGGGTATCTTTGGAATGATCAACTCCGACTCGAAGCCTGTTTAACGACTTCCATATGGGCCATGGTTGTTAGGACCCAGTGGTAGACCCTCTTTTGGCTTGATCCACTTGATATTATGTTGCACTCTCTTCTACCAAGCCAATATTCTTTCATTGTTTGGTGCTCCATTTAGTGGCTTTGAAGTCCGCAGGAAGCTTGATCGGGACTTTAGTCTTGATGGAGCTGGTGTATAGCCATGTAGAGGGTGTCAGGTGTCTTCGTTCACTCTAAGCCTTGGCAACTTCCCAGTGTATGTCTCCAGGGGCGATGTCAGCTAGTATCTCCATTTTGCTCACAGATGATGGTCTGAGGCAACCTATGATAAGCCATCATGTTCTGTGGAGTGCAACGTCTACTGTCTTAGCATGACTTGATTTTTGCCACACAGTACATGCATACTCTGCTGCAGAGTAGCATAATGCTATGGCGGTGGTATGGATGATGCTTGGGTTAGCTCCCAGGCTTGATCCAGTCAACTTGCTTAAGATGTTGTTGTGTGATGTTACTTTCATCTTGACGTTGCGACAATGGCTTTTAAAAGTGAGACCTCTGTGAAGAGTCACACTGATGTACTTCGGGTTTACACTGTGCAGCAGAGTCGGTCCATTCCAGGTAACATTAAGCTTTCGCTTTGCGCATTTATTGCACAAGTGAAACACACAAAATTCAGGTTTATTTTTTTAAATTTTGTTTTGCTTGAGCTCATTCTGCTTTTAGTAAGTTCCAAGGGATTCAAGAGCTGTTGTAAGTCTACCTTTGATGACTTCAAAAGTCACATGTTGAGCAGCTAAGGCAAGATCATCAGTGTAGATAAAGGACTTGCAATGACTGTCCAGGGGTTGATAATGGATGTAGATGTTAAATGAAGCTGAGGTAAGAGCACTGCTTTGAGGAAGTTAATTTTTCGGTTTGCATGGATGGCTTTTTGAATTCTGAAAGCTGACAAAGAATTGCCTATTGCTGAGAAGTTTGTAGACTATTTTTGTAAAACCAAAATCCCATGCCATGTTGTATACTTTAGGAGGTAGTTTTTTTATGCTGATCATGTCGTAGGCTGCTGTCAGGTCAATGAAGACTACTCCAGTAACTAAATCCTTTTCAAAGCTATCTTGAATATATTGACTTGGTCTGAGCATGAGGGAGCTGTTGTGAATCCAGCTTGTTGAGGGTATCAGTTTGTCTTCAATAACAGGCAAGAGACATTTTAGAAGCATCCCCTCAAAAAAATTATAGATGTGATTGAGGAGTGATATCGGGCGGCAGCTATTGGCATCGTCTGGGGGTTTACCAGGTTTTATTAGTGCTACAACTTGAGCTTTCGTCCAGAGCTTTGGAATCTTGCAACTGTATAAACATCCACTGAACATCTTGAGAAGCCATTGCACTCCTCTCTCCCCCAAATGCTTGATGTGCTCAACGTGTGTGCGGTCAACACCTATAGCTTTTCCATTCTGGAGGACTTTAATACAGGTTATTTATTTGGAAGAGAAGGGGGGGACTGATTGTGGAGTGATGTTGTATAACTGCGTAGTTTGATGAGGGTCATGTGTGAGTTTTTTAAGAATTGCCACACTTTTTTGCTATTGTGCATCATATCAGTGTTAAGGATTAGGTCAGTTCACGTTTTTCTTCTGGATGTTCCAATTGTTTGCATTTGAAATTCCCCGCATTTTCTGGTTGCTTCAGAGAATGGGTCTTCCTCAAACAAATGAAAGTATTGAGTGTACAAGTCGGCTTCAAGGGACTGCAGTCCTGGGATGTAGTTTGTTCTGCAGCCTTGTGGGATACACTGTTGTGAAGCTTTTTGTAAGAGTTTTATAAACTGTTCATAGTTACGTGGAGCTAATTGTGATATTTCCTTTTCAATGATTTCACTAAAAAGACTCCATTGTGCCCTCTTAAAATTGAAGCGTATCTTGAAAGATACAATCATCGGTGTAATAACTTTCTGTACGCTGCATATAATTGGCTTGTGTTGAGTGGAGGGTATCGATGGTAGGACTTACTTCTTGCACATTTGACTGATATTGTTATTGATCAACAAGAGGTCAAGGATTATATTATCTTTTCCTACGGGTGCTGAGGAAAGATTCGGGTTGTTTTGGGTCATGGATAGAGTCAAGCTGTTGGTCTCTGCTCACAGTTCTACCGCCAAGCCATTAGTATTACTCTGTACGCAGCCCTAATCAACATGATGGCTTTTGAAGTCTACAACAACAATCCTGTTTGGTTGATTGTGAAAATTTTTTGGAAGGTTGATCCGAAAGTCAGCTGTTGGTGGTTTATACACTGATGTAATGGTACATTTGTTTGCTTCCACAGTAAGTATTTCTATGACATCAGAATCCATCAACTAGGCAGATTTAATAACTATGTTAGGTTTGGCAAATATAGCACTCCCATATTTAGGCTGTAGTTTATCTATTAAAAGACTCATGTCTTCAACCTTGTGTCTTGTGTGGTTATAATCACAGTGCATCCCTTGGATGCATAAGATATTGCAATCAAGTTTTTGGCATAGGACGGTTAGTAAAACTGATTTTTTTTTTTTTAAAGAAAAGCCTTCAATATTTATCGATATTGTCAGAAACTTTGGTACCAAGAGGGAGCAATTTTTTGTAGCTGTTGTTGAAGCTGTAGATGCTGGTTTGTTAACACCACCAATAACACAGTTGCAGCACGTGTCCTCTCCTCAATGTTAGATAGCCATATGTGAAAGGCAGAGCAGTGCATTAGCTATGGTTAGAGTGATGAAAGCTTCATAGTGAGTGGCCACCTGTGTTGAAATTAACATCTATTAAAAACCTTCTATGTACAGTATGTTACATAGAAGAATTCATCTCAAATATTTCATCACTTGTTTGAAGTAATTAAAACTTGAAGTTTCATAGGCAGACTGTATCCCAGTCATCAGCTACATAGTATTTGCATCTCACTGGTAGAACATGCATTTGCATGTTGCCAGCCAGTATTAAATGTACACATATTTTGAAGTTTCCACAATACCTGAGGGGTTAGACAACCACATCCATTGTACCTTGGTATATCAAGTGTAATTATTTATTCATCAAGAAATCTTAATAAATAGTACCTGTTAAATCTGTTGGATTTGGCTGGCTCTGTCAGCATCCATAAATACTGGATTAGATGTTAGAATTTAGATTTTCAACCATTTGTGGATTTTTATGAAATCAAATACACATGTTACTGAAATAACTAACCCATATCCTGAAAAGCATATCAGTTACTGATCATGTTCTGGGATAATTTCCACAAACAAATCTAGTTGCTCTCCTTTGGACACCCTCCAACTTCTGTAAGGGGCCATCCATAAATTAGGTCACATGAATTTTATGATTTTTTGGAGCTCACTTCAGTGGTTTTTGGTATGAGAAGCAGTGGCGGCCTTAACCACTGCGAGGCTCCAGGTGGCAGATTTTCTCGAGGCCTTTGTTCTTTGTGCAAACTATGTGAATGGAAAATAGTTACTTCTGATGATTGACGAGAAGTTATAAATAGAAAAATATTGAATTTTAAAATATTATAATAGAAGATTTATAAAAGTCAGCAAAACCTAAAGATGACAAATTCCTTAAAAGATATATGCAGGGTTTTAAAAATAATGTTTGTGGCTTTTCCTAAGAATAAAATCTTTAATTAAAGTACCCGTTTTATTTTGATAACTTGTTTGCTTTCTGAACTACCCGACTCAAACTTTCTACCAGCTTAACAATCACGCAAACTTATAAATCTTGTTTCGCACATAAACCTAACTCTAAAATAATATACAAGTAATTTTACACAGTTTTTTTTTAACAACACACTCTTTATCATAAATGCTGCTAATAACATAAGATTCACTAAAACTTAATATCACTTAATGTTTATTTACCTACTAAAAGATATGTGCCGTACAAATGTTTTGGAACGCATACATGTTGGATCACACTGGTCCGCACAGTCACCGCAATGACACTTCTCTTATTATTGGCACCCACTCAATTGAAGTTAGTTCAAAATGTCTTGCGACACTTGACTGACATGCCACCGTCATTAGTATGGTTTATTTTATAACGGTGTGGTCCGGCGTTGAGCTGGTGGATGTGGAGAAGTATATGAAAGGCAATTCAGAAATTGTTGGTCCTATATGGCAAATGATGTTTTCTTGGTATCAATTAGCTTAAAATTTTTTATTTTATTTTATTTTTTTTTTTTCAATCTCACTTCCATGTTCATCAGCTAATCATAAAATTTAGACTGTGTCATTTTAAAGCAATCGTAAAATTTCATTTCCTCATCCATCAGATACTGTGACAAAAGGTAGCAATCTATTTTTTTTTTTTTTTTTTTTGTGATACCAGAAAAAAAAGTACATTTGTATTGTTATGTCTAAAAATGTATTTTAATTACTTATAAATTTGGCCTAATTGTCAGGGTCATAATGGACATAAAGGTTTATTAAAAGGGAATCAGAATATTTTATTGGAAATCATTTCAGTAGCGAGCACGCCAGGCTCAGCACGTGCTGAACTGAGCCTAGTATTGTAGGTTAGGAAAGAGCTGAGATGCTGACTCGATTGAAATCGCTTGTTGGAACTGACACTCTGACGTGAATAAAGTTCAGTTCAATGTAACAATGAATCATTAACAAACTGCGGCCAGTCAACAGTGCGCCATTATGACGGTTTGCTGTTTATTTGTGTGAATTTAAAATGTGTGACAAAATTAATGATACCGTCAGGTGAGAGGTTCATAGCGTAATACAAGTTTTGAATGCGAAAAAGTCCACCCTATCGATATTTACAGACTGATAACTCAGGCTAACGGTGATGTAATAAATGAAGCTTTAGTTTGAAAATAGTGCATCATATTTAATGGTGGATAGATGAATATGCTTGATAAAGAATGCTTGTGCTGACATTCAATCATGACTGACAAACTCAAATCAAGGATTGAGGAAAAATTCAACAGAATAGACCTTCCTGAACATCTGCTATACAGCTTGGACTTGGCCCCCAATGATTATCATCTTTTCTTCAAATGGAAGGATTTTTTGTGTGGAAACCACTACAGACATAACAATGAACTGTAAGAGGGCATTCAATGATTTGTCGGTGAGTGAGTATTGAAGTGACCTGTGATGAACCAGGCCGGCCGAATGGAGACAGGGACAAGGAACGATGAGAGGACAGAGCGAGTGGGTAAGGATCGAGCATATAAGTCAATATGAGGTCAGATTGAGATATTCTTGGTAATATCATCAGGGTGAAAAAAAAAAAAAAAGATACCCATCACTTACCACAGGTGAAGGCAGGAGGGCGAGACGAACACGTAAAAACACAAAAACAAACAAGTTGCACAATATTTCGACATGAGTCTTAATCATGTGAGAGGCGAGACATATGGCAGGGGGAAAGATGTGGTCACATCCAAACCCGCCACACGAATGAAGCACAGGCGGAAAACGTGCAGTGGTGGTAGAATTGCCGGGAGTGGGGGGATAAGCTTGACCAGCGATAAAAGTGAAACAAAATAATCTTTGTGTAGCATAATTCAAATTTTATTTAGATTGATTATAGACAAAAATAAAGGGAGATAGAAATATATACAGGGTGTTACAAAAAGGTACGGCTAAACTTTCAGGAAACATTCCTCACACACAAACAAAGAAAATATGTTATGTGGACATGTGTCCGGAAACGCTTACTTTCCATGTTAGAGCTCATTTTATTACTTCTCTTCAAATCACATTAAACATGGAATGGAAACACACAGCAACAGAATGTACCAGCGTGACTTCAAACACTTTGTTACAGGAAATGTTCAAAATGTCCTCCGTTAGCGAGGATACATGCATCCACCCTCCGTCACATGGAATCCCTGATGCGCTGATGCAGCCCTGGAGAATGGCGTATTGTATTACAGCCATCCACAATACGAGCACGAAGAGTCTCTACATTTGGTACCGGGGTTGTGTAGACAAGGGCTTTCAAATGCCCCCATAAATGGAAGTCAAGAGGGTTGAGGTCAGGAGAGCGTACTAACATACTAACGAAACTAAAATGAGCTCTAACATGGAAAGTAAGCGTTTCCGGACACATGTCCACATAACATATTTTCTTTGTTTGTGTGTGAGGAATGTTTCCTGAAAGTTTGGCCGTACCTTTTTGTAACACCTTGTATATGAAATACTACACAAAGATTATTTTGTTTAATTTTTAAATTTGAACAGTGACTGTATAAAAAAAATAGCTAAGGTAACAAATGCATTGTATAATAAGCTTTGTTTCATTAGATTAAGTAAAAACGTCTTTACTTTCCAAATGACCCTTGTAGGGACCAAGAAGCAATTACACAGACAGTAGCTTTATCACTGTACAGTTTGTTCTAGTACATTTCTGCAGTTTCAGTTTTATGAGCTAATTAACTCCATACAGTGCTCGTGTAGAAAATTCATAGTAGTCAACCTACTAATTTTCTCTTGTTATTACCACTAAATACTTGCAAACAGAACTAAAGCAATGAAAGGGATTTATCAAGGTTGGAATTTCAATTAAACAACCATTCGAATCACAACCTTTACTGTATATTTTAACATTAATAGCACAACACAATACCATTCACATTATTGTCTTTACATCAATGGAACAATAAATATTACTATCAATTTTCTTACAACAAACTCCATATACAGAATAAGCTCTCATTTTTTAGTTATAAAGTAAATGCAATAAAAACTTTCAGCTGGAATAAAACAGCTGCTTGTAAATATAACTTACTCTAAAAGGACGACCAAATGATAATGAGGCACCTTATCTCTCCCCCCTCCTCTTTTCCTGATTCCAATTGAACCATATAAGTACACCAGATTAAATTAAAATTGACTAGGGTGTGAAATAAAGTCCCTGATTTATTATATAAGATTTGGTAATAAAATTACACATGACAACTTTTAAAATATAGTAACATTCTCTATGTTACATTCGATACAAAGGACGTCAAATATGGCAAGTTCCTTATGTTGTAGGAAATGTGAAAAATACCTCATCTATCATAAGACTGAATTTTTGACATCATTTCAGTCAAGATATACTACATAACACCGGTATTAAATCAGTAATATATACCATTCTCTGTCAGTCAAAGTTGTGATTGCATGATTAACAGTTCTTCAACATACAAGATGAATGGTGTGTTACTCTAGCTTACACTTCATTAAATAAGACTAGCAGAATACTGTTTGTTACCCACCTTATCTTAATGACAGGCTATGAATATGTTAGCTCCTGCTGAAAGTTTGCTAATGGGCGAGCGTTCAGATTCCTGATGCATAAAAGAAGCTTTATCACTAACCTGAATTTCAAAGTGGTCATTTTATTTAATTATTTCAGCAGGAATATTAAGTAACTGTAGTTACTGACTATTGATTATTCTAAATGAACACACTAAACTAATAAGGTAAACTATTTTACAAGTAAAGAGATCACATCTTATTACAGAAGTCATTACAAAAAATTATGTATTGTATGGATTGACTTTTCTACTTCATTAAGCTCAATATTCCATACATTTTACCACAACAGAATCACAAACTATTGACTACTAAAAAAAAAAAAAAAATACTATAAAAAGCTATTTTATTAAAGGAAGCAACATTATCAAAACAAAGTCTGTACAAATTTAAATACAAATAATGTATGTCTTTTTGTCGATGACTAGAATAATTATAACACATAGTTTACTGTGATTGCAAGCAGGCATGTTAAGTAACTAGTATAGTTTAATCTGTCATTTCGATAGTTCATTAGTTGTGTTACTACGACATACCAGCTACAACCATGTGACTAAAACAACACATACACACACACACACACGGTTAACAACAACAACAACAATGTATTCTAAAGATAGACAGCAAATGTGCACCTGTATCAGTACGCCTACTGTTTGTTATATATCTATGACTACTAATTACTGTCTTCAAAATGTACTTTCAATGTTTCATCTTAATAGCAACAATCCGAAAATATTCCTGTTTCATGAGTTAGGCTTTGAGCTTTGTGCCAAGAACAACAGAGCTGAAGAAAGTCATGGTAATAACGAGCATGTATTTGTTTGATCAATATTAATAAAAATAGTTTATTCATTTTGTCATACTTATGAAGACATAACACAATTATTCTTTCATGACTGATTCATTATTTAACTTCCAAACAATATTCAGAGGACTGAAAATGGAGCACAAAAAAGTTTTATTATTATTATAATGAAGCAGATCTACTTCTGCAAAACTGTAAAACCAGTAATTTTGTATTAGGTATAACATTGAAAAAGTTTAATGGCAGTGGATAAGAATGTTTCATTTAAGACTGAATAATGCTGAATCAAATCTCAGTTTTTTTTATTACTGGAATGTTTTAAACAACTGCAAAAATATCATTATTATGAGAATATATAAGATTCTTGCAATATCTTTATATGTAGACTTTTCTTCTCCTCCCATTTTACTTCTTCAAATGTTGTTTTTCCCTGAGTAAAATGTAAATTTTTAAGTCGCATAGTGTGCATATTTTAGGTAACTTTCCCATATAATTTTTTTCCATAACCAACTTTTAGTATGAAAGCTTCAAGTTATTGCATTTCATTTAATGTTGAAGCTGTGTCTGCAAGCAGGATTTCCTGTTTTCACGTATTTACATTCTGCAAAGCAAATTTACAAAAATACAACAGAAAATTATCTCTGAATGTTTGGTAATAATTTTTGTACATTTATAAAACAAGCATATAATATGCCAGACAATTTCAAAATACGCAATCACACCAGCAATATTTTGTTCTTGAACCAACCGGTTACATCACCAAAAGAGGAAACAATTTTATTTTTGCATGCGTACTAAACAATTATAAAACTTTATAACAATTATTACAACTTAACCATACTGAATTGCAAAGAGGGCAGTGAACTAAGTAACATAATTTATGCTTTCCTCAGCACAAAACATCCTCTAAACCAATAATGGTCTTTACATTATTTGGATTGTACACATAGGTCTTGTGTGTAAATTATGAATCCAATTTAAATATAAATGGATATTAAAGCACAAATTGGTAAGTATATGTTTATTATAACAGAGGTTCTTCATCCAAATTTCAATGGAATGTTTTAAGATAGCCTCTAATGCCAGAAAGCACTTTTTGACTGTTCTTCCAACAGTTAAAAGATGGAATGAATTACAGAGCAAGTTAAAAATATTCTATGTTGAATTGAGCACAATATGCACAACATGTGAATACTAGTCTTGGCATGAAATGTGACTTCACGTGGACTGCAAGACAAAGGGAAAAGTAGTTATATTTCCTTTTCTCCATAGTATCCACAAATTACTGCTTGTGTTTAAGATACTCAGGTCCCCGAAAACAACTATTGTACAGACAATACTCTTGACAGTCACAAGTTAGTTTTAGGGTTTTTGCATCTTGAACACAGTAGCACATATTTTATATACTTCTCCTTATAATATACAGTTTTAAAATGCTGTAATATACAGATCGCAAGAGTAAAGAGACAAAGTCTTGATGAACACAGTTCCTGTATGGGAAAAGGAGAGGAATTTCTTCAACAGCTGATTCTGTTTAATACGTACTAATAATTAAGATAAAAAACAAAATTTTGTGCTAATTAGTGATGCTACACAGCCACTCCTGAAAAGCAAATGAGTGCCATACTAATTCTTGCTGAAAACTAACAAGAGATAAATATTTTTTAGAAATCTATGTAGTGGACAAAGAATGTGTTTCAGCAAGTCATGTGACCTTGTATGAGGTACTAACCGTTTGTAAACAAAAAAATCAGACAGAATGTTGCTGGCAGTGACCTTCAGTACACGGAATTTTTATGTTAAGCCATGTGGTATAAGCCACGTTTCCCTTTAAGAGCAAGTGTATGGAGTATGTGTCGAACTGCAAAATCACACATCTGGCAATGGAGCACTGAGTGTATTGTAATGCTAAGAGAGCTGCTGAGATCAATGTGAGTGTCAAATACACTGAAACAGAATGATGGGATCATGTTAAATTCTCTACAGATTATGAAGAAATACCAACAATATATACAGTAAGCAAGCATAGGCAGGACACAGACCATCTAAACACTACAACCTACAGACGGACTGTTTCTGGCAGAGGCACTAGGTATGTAATGGACGGTGATGTTGAGAGGTTAGACAGCAGGGGTCAGTCTTTCCTCACGGTGTAGGGTGCGCAGTGCAGCCAGTATTCGGTCCATTTCCACACGGTACTCAGACAGTTGGCGGTTCTTCTCCAAGAGGCGACAGCGTAGTGCTGCACTGTCTTCATCTGCATGCAGTTCAGCCAAACGGCGACGCTGTTCTGCGTTGCGCTGCAGTAGACTCTCCACTGCAGCCTGCAACCGTTTCTCACGTGCCTCGTGACGCTGTTCCAATGATGCCAACTGTGTACGAAGTGTCACTAATTGCACATGCTCCTATCAACAGAAGGATTTTAAAAAAATAAAAAAATTAGCTCTTGAAGATATCAGGATATCAGGATTTCAGCATTAAGCTGATTAATTTGATATTTACTTTTACTCCCTCCTTTAGTGACACTAAAAAAAGCAAAATAAATATGGCAAACAGTAGATATACATTAAAAAAAAATTACCAGCCATTAGAAAAATTAGTGAAAGTTTTGAATCTAACTGATAATTTCCTAACTTTACCAGAATCATATTGAAAATGTAAATTGTTGCTAAGGATATAACAGTTCTAATAATGGTATAGTTATAAGAATTTTGTAGATTGGCTTGTGTTGTGGTTTGAGGGAAATTGGTTTAACATATTAGCATTCAAAGGGAAAGGGAAGGATGAGGCACTGAAAACCATAATTTCTGGAACAGTAAACAGTTAACCAGACTCAATGTGTAGTTCTTAAGATAATACATAAAATGTTTTCTGATGTTTTTTTTGTATTGTTTTGAGGTATTCTTTTCATTCATTTCTAGCAAAATAAGAAAACTGCCAAAGATTTCTCACAATAACATTAATTAAAAATTTCACGTAGAAAGAGTAGTTTGGAATGTCTTGTGATATGGAAGAGCAATGTCTGACCATCATAAGTTTTCAAGAAAGTTCATTAGATCCTTATTTTTATCTATTATTCTTGGTTTTAGAGCTAATAGCATGCCGACTGTTGTTATGTAACTTTTAATCATAATTCAGTTCTGCACCTGAAAATTAATAACTCATGTCAGTACTGAATAAATAGGTACATATCTGATCCTCTAGAATAGTGTGAATGAATGTTTTATACTGAAATATTATAAAAAGTGCTGGTTTTATGTGTTTGTCACTGCTCTCTGGCCTTCGCCTGTGGTAGATAAATCTACTATTTCTTTATAACATACAACATATACAGTAATCTAAATATCAAAGTTATCTCATACAACATATACAGTAATCTAAGCATTATTCTCACCGGCTCTTGCTGGTCTTGGAGGGAAGAAATCTTCTTACGGAGATCTGTAACACTGCTTTCTAGATGGTCACGCTCTGTTTTCAGTATTAAAATCTCCTCCTGGCACACGTCGAGTCTGGAAGGAATGGTTACAAATGTAAAAATTAGTTATTTTTAGGTTATTTTTATTCTCTAACATTTGTTAGTAGAGGGAACAGTTGAACGTAAGAAATGTAGTAGAGACATTATAATATATTAATCAAATAATGGAGGATGTAAGTTGTAAGAGGTGTGTTTAGATTAAGAGAATAGTGCAAGATAGAAAGAGAGGGAGGATTGCATCAAACCAGCTGAGAGACTGATGACAGAAAAAAAGTATTTGATTACTGATTAATAAGTGCAGATAGAAGATCCATGATCCGATTATTTCTGCAAAACTTTCAATGTTTCAGTGAAGAATGTCTTGAATGTTATTTGATTCAGGTTCCACATTAAACTACAGGTTCTGAAGGAAATAAAACGGGTAACCTACCTCTGACAGTCACTGGCTTATTATGGCTAAGAAAGGGTCTGTTACTGCGAAGGAAGGATCTAACAGAATTTCGTGTTGTAGGCTCTGTTAGACTTCTAAAAAAGAGTGGTGGTGGTGATTTTGAAGTTTTACTCCTCTTTGACATAAAGACTGTGACAGCTATAAATTACAGACATATCTTGGTGGGATACAAATATATAATCAGGTATTAGGTAAAGATTGCATTAGTGAATCATACTGGCATTTACATGAACTGATTTCAGAACACGTGAGAATACTGAACTGGGTGGCAAGAGGGTGGTTTGTACCTCGGTCTTTTGATATAATAGGTTAGCTGCTGTTGTGGCAGGCTCCAAACCTGGAGGTACGACATTCAATGAAGGGAGCAGTCTTTCGCCAGTCATTTTGGGTATCTGCACAAAGCTATGAGGTCATTCAAATCCCTAACAATAATGCCCACATTTTCAGTATCACTATGAGCGAATAAGAGTTAAAAGCATCTGCTGTGGAGCTTGTTAAATTCATTTTCTCAAGGTGTGAAATCGATTGACATTTGGAAGAGATTCCAAGTACTGTTTCATGACGCTGCTTTGAGCATTTGATTGGGCCAACAAGTTTCAAAATGGCCACGATAATCAAATCTGAAAACAGCATCCAGTGACCAGCATCAATGAAGCCAATTTTCAGACTGTGTGTGAGATTTTGAAAGACTATTGTTCCATACTGTTGTCAAGTTTCCTTCAGAGGTGAGTGCAAATATTGGGGATGTCCATACAATTATGTCAGATGTACTTGGATACAGAAAAGTATCAGCAAGGTGGGCTTCACGTCATCTCAATGAGGCACCAAAGAATGTGTGGAAAAATATCTTGTGACGACTACTGAATTGCATTTGAAGAAGAAGGAGAGGCTTTTATAGACCGTATACTGATCTGCGATGGCACATTGTTCCATCAGTGCATTCCAGAAAACGAGAGGATAAATATGGAGTGGACAAAAGTTGAAGAGGGAGCACTGATCAATGTCATGACGTGACTGTCCACCAGAAAAAAACCTTTGTTTTGGAACTTAAACGGTGTATACTTGTAAGTGACCGACCTGGCTATGTTTGCCTGCTAAGGGGTGAGGGGTGGACGCTGGAATGCGGGGTGGAGAGGAGGAGGCTCAGCTGTGGTCTGGGGGAGACGCTCTTTGTGCAGGCAGAAGGCGCTGAGCTGTGAAATGAAACGGTTTCTGTATTTGTGTACAATCCATGATGGTAAATAAAAGTGTAGTCGTACTGAGAAGTTGTGATTCTCTTGTTGCCGCTTCATAAATGCTCCCAATTACACGCAAATATTGAGCTGCATAGTCGGCAGGACTGCAGGAGCAAAGTGTTGGACGTCTTGTCGATCATTGCAAGGGATCAGGTACCTTGCGATCATCAGTGAGTTCAAGAAGAGGATACATCGGGCGTTACCGTTGCATACTTTAAGTATGGTGAACTAGGCCTTTTACTGCCATCTGTTGGATAGTGACTGCTTATCACAATAGAGGATGCCATCAACCTTCTTCTGCACAACAAAATACAGCAGCTCTAATTCATTACAATTCACTGGCAACCAAAGATGAAACAGTGGTCGAACAGCACATGTGCAATTTGCCTCTGGGGCAGCCATCGTCATCTTTCTATGATGGGACCAGAAAACTTCCTATCCGATGGAGAAAATGTATTTCTATGAAGTAAACTATGCAGAAATATACATTACATCATTTGTATTTTTATTTACAACCAATAAAACTGCGTAAAAAAAAGATTCCATTTTATATTCAAATGACTTTCACACCTTTCCAAACAGCTCAACCAACGTTCAAATAGGGTATTTTTTACATGACACAATTATAGCCTGCTGTAATACTCACTCTGCTAACTTGCCCCGCAGATGTTCTATGACGAGCTGCTGCGTGGCCAGCTGCCCTTGCAATTCTGCCATGCGTGCGTCTTCCTCGGGTCGTGCTGCGGCCATTTCCTCGCGTATGCGGGTCAGTTCTTCCATATGCTGCTCGTGTAACAGACTCAGCTGCATTCAACAACATGTTTAATTGTAATTAGAACTGTAATCTAAAACAGTTTCATCTAAGAGATGAAAGATGTTTATAGTTACTGTTTTGTTAAACTACAAGGTACTCTTAGAATGCCATAGTCTAAACATTCATGATAAAGTCAAAGGTAGAATGAGAAACAGCCTTCAGTCACTAGAATACAACTTTTATTGTATTACACAATGCATTTCGGACCCTGCGGATTCATCTTCAGGCGACTATGGTATTTACATTTGGATTTGAATTTTCCTTAAGCGAGATTCGTGCCTAGTAAAGTTTGTTCCTGCGCTGAAAAATGATTTCAAGTAAGTGTCATGAACACGTTTTATTATGAGAGAAAAGACTAAATATGAAAACATTGTGAAAAACTTACCAGAATTGACAAGATGCTGAATAATTAGCTTTGTATACATATTTACTGCGGAGCACTGTACTAGACACAATGTCGTAAAAGGTGCACATGTTTATATAAACACAACAAAACAGTTTAAAGATGATGTGTACTACAAGTTATTCAAAGATGAAAATTATTATTCATTGTCAGAGTATATTGTGTCGGTGATCTTTTCTTGTCTCTAGTACTTAAAATTAAACAGGAAATAAATCTTTAAAAATATTAAAGTAATAGTGGCTAGTAAAGTCTACTTGCTCATTTAACATATGCTATGGGCATTTTATCTTGTGGAGGAATATTTCTAATTGTTCTAAGAGACCAATTTTCATTGGACTGCATATGTAACACTGTTAAATTATTATGAATGTCGTTAATAACATGTTTTGTGTCGTACTTGTGTTCTGCAATGTCTGATTTTTCGAAGTGATTTAATCTAAAAGCATTCATGTGTTCTTTGAAACGGGTTTGAAAACTTCTACCAGTTTTTCCGATATAATATGCTGTATTCTACTGACTGAAGGCTGTTTCTCATTCTACCTTTGTCTGATTAATACAGTCACGTCAATATAGAGAATTATGGATAAAATTAAATTCATGATAAAAGTTAAAAAGTTAATGTTACAGTGTTGTAAATTAAGTAAATTTTTGATTTATAGCAACTGGTTACATTGAAACTAGTAAGAAAATTCTTATTTTAAGATTTTCATAGATATAACTAATATAATATACAGACATAGACTCTGACCATAATTTGATAGTAATGAAGTGCAGGCTGAAATTCAAGCAAATAAGGAAGCAATATAAGCAGAACAGACTTGAAGTGTGTAAACTGTAACAATCGAGCACGAGAGAAAGGTTTGCAGAAATGGTAGACTTAGGTCTAAGAAGTAACTCTGAAAGGAGCTAAACCAAGGACGAACGGAATGCATTAAAGACCGAAATAATGAAAGCTGGTATAGAAATACTATGCTATGGGGAACAAGTCACCCGAAAAATTTGGATCATAGAAGAAATTTTGGAGCTGATCGATCAGAGGAGAAGGCACAAAAATGCTCAGGATGAAGTAGGAAGAGAGGAATATAGGCAATGTAAAATCAAATAAACAGGAAATGCAAAAAAACAAAAGAAAAATGGCTAGAAGAAAAGTGTGAAGAAGTAGAAAAGGAAATGGTCATAGGTAAAATAGATGTTGCATATAGGAAGATCGAACAGAATTTTGGAGAAATGAAGAAAAGATGTGTGAACATAAAAGCCGTCAATGAGTAACCTCTTAAGCTCAGATGACAGAGCAAACCAATAGAAGGAATACATTGAGAAACTGTATGATGGGGACGACTTGAACAATAGTGTAATGACTTAGAAGATCCTGTTTTGAGGACAGAATTAATAGAGCTCTGAATGATTTGAAAGCAAATAAGGCAGTTGGAATTGATGAGATCCCTACAGAACTTCTTAAATCCCTAGGAGAAGAAGGAATCGAAAGATTATTCAAACTTATATCAAAAAGTTATGAAACAGGAGAAATTCCAACTGATTTTAATAAAAGTATCATCTTCACACTTCCAAAGAAAGCACAAGCTGACAAATGTGAGAATTATCTCACCATTAGTGTAACATCGCATGCTTCAAAATTGCTGACCAGAATAATATACAGAAGAATGGAAAGGGTAGTAGAAGAGAGAGTAGGTGAAGATCAGTTTGGGTTTAGGAAAAATCACAGTACAAGGGAAGCAATTCTGGCATTAAGATTAATAGTTGAAGGGCCGATCAAGAAAAACAAAGATACTTTTATGGTGTATGCCGATTTAGAAAAAGCTTTTGATAATGTTAGGTGGGACAAGATGTTCAAAATTTTAAAGAAGTCTGGTCTAAAATATCAAGAAAGAAGAATACTTTATAAACTATATAAGACTCAAGTGGCTGTAATAAAAGTAGAGAATCATGAGAGACAAGCATCAGTTAAAAAGGGTGTCTATCCCCGTTAATATTCAACTTGTATGTCGAAGAAGCAATGAAGAAAGTCAAAGAAAAATTTTCATGTGGCATAAGTGTTCAGTGAGAAAAAAATCAGTATGCTACGATTTGCTGATGACATTGTCTTGTTAGCAGAACAGGCTGAGGATATTGAGAATTTACTTAATGGCATGAACAAAATACTTAAGGAAGATTTTGGACTGAATATAAATCAAAGCAAGACAAAAGTGATGAAATGTACCAGAAATGATACCAATCATAATTGAGTAAATATAAAACTAGGATTAGATGCAATAGGAGAAGTGAATTCTGGTACTTGGGAAGCAAAATTACAACCAATAGCTGAAGCAGGAATGATTTTAAAAGCAGAATAGCGCTAGCAAAAGAGCCTTCATGAAAAAGAGAAATCTTTTGGTTTCAAACATTGATCTAGGAATTCAGCACTTTATGGCAGCGAAACATGGACTTTACGAATACCAGAAAGAAAGAAAATTCAAGCATTTGAAATGTGGTGCTACTGAAGAATGCTGAAAATTAAGCGAACAGACAAAGTATGAAATGAACGAGGTTTGGAAATGACGGGCGAGAAAAGAAGTTTGTGGAAGAAGCTTACAGAAAGAAGAGACAGGCTGGTAGGTCATATTTTGAGACATGTTGGACAGGTTAATTTGTTAGTGGAGGGAACAGTCGAAGGTAAGAACTGTAGAGGAAGACCGAGCTTAGAATATATTAAGCAGATAACTGAGGACGTGGGTTGTAAGGGATATGTAGAGATGAAGAGATTAGCACAAACTAGGAAGGGATGGAGGATTGCATCAAACCAGTCTAAAGATTGATGACAGAAAAAAATTACTAACATCCTGCAGCCTCTTGTTTTTGAGCTGGTCGAACTCTGCCTTGAGAGACTGGAGATCTTCCTTCAGTAGGCTGTTCAGAGTCCGCAGTTCCTGCTCGGTCGACACATTCTCGCCAACCGAAGGGGCAGTGCTACCGGCTGGGGCGAGGGGCTCCTTTCTTGGATCCCCTGCAGTTAAGACTATTATGAGCGACTATCACACTCAAACATATTGTTCTATACATCTGTTCACCCGGTAATCAATAGCATTGAAGAATGGCATACAAAAAATTATACAGAGAACAAGATTAGAATAATGAAGCAGAAACTTAATCACTGATAGGGTTTAATGAAAATGTGGCACAGGAAATTTCAATTATCTTGTGCTAATATGAGTAGCTAAATAAACAATAGTTCTTGACCAAATCACACTTTTTCAACAACGCAGTATTTAATTCTTGAAATAAGCAGCTTTGTGGAAGATCAGATGCATGGTAAATTTTTAGTTGCAAAAAATGTAAGTATTAAATTTGTGTATTTAATCACCAGAAGTATCAATTAAGGTGCAAGAGTCCTCAATTATCCTACTTAAATGATGCACAAAAATATAATAATAATATTGATCAACCAGATGTTAGTTTCACACGAGCACGGCTGAAACAAAAAGCGAATATTAGACAATATTTCAAAAAATTAGTTTTAATATTTGAAACGAAAATAAGTTATTTATGAAAACTGTTTTATTTCTGCCCAAAGATGTAAATAAACTCCCATGATCTCAGATTTATTAGAAATTATATTATTAGAGTAACCGTGACAATGGAAATAAGAGTAAAGTGGTGAATCTAGGTGTGCAGCGCCGGATCTAGTGAGGGCAAACCGGGGCAATTGCAACTTGAGGGGGGCAGAAAAATTATGTTTGAAGGGTGGAAATTTAAGTCGCAGAAGTCATATAAAAATATTGTAAAGTATGATTGTTTTATTCGTCGCCCTCCTGCATTCATTAACTAATAATTTTGATGATAAATAATAATAAAGATTACCTGCCAGTGGTAGGGTGTTAAAGGGTGTTGACACCATGCGGTGTCAAGGACAGAGTTCATTGGAGTACTGGAAATTGTCACGGGAAACCACTGGGTTGCATAGGTATGAACTGTTAGCTAATGACTATTTGTCCTCATGCACAGTTGGTTGGAGGTGGGAATTCCTAATGAAATATGGAATTAAAGGCAGTTGATAAATGTCATTGTTACGGTGATTATGCCAGAGTCAAAAATAGGAAAAGTATCTCGTCAGTAGGAAACAGGAAATACCTTTGGGCTTGTCACAGATCCATGGGATTTTCCGCTGAAGAGATGGCTAGGCTACAAAGATGAGACATTTAATGTGGAAGAGACAGCAACTGTGAAAGTTTAAAAATACTTAGACGTGGGGGCTGCTGATTACAGAGGTGGGCAAGCATCCTTCCTAGAGAAAAATATTATTATTCACAGAAGATGTTCTGTTGATGAACCATGGGTTACAACTAGAGATAATCTATTATTGCAAGCCTTATTGTTTACCTTGGAGAGAAGTTACAAAGTAGGAGTATGGGGCAATTCTGGCGTGAGTATAAAAATGAGGTGTGTTGCGAGACTTTAAAAATTGAGGAAAGTATGTATTTACTGGTAAATATCATGCATGACGTATTATTAGACTGATGCTATAACAGTAGAAAGATTCTAACTAACAAAGGTTGTGTCTACAAAGCTTCAATGTGATTCTATAATTATTGATTAGAAAACACAGATGAGGAATTAGTAGAAAGTAAATTTAGCAATAAGAATAACAATTTGCACAAGTTCAGCAACAATGGAGTAAGAAGAAATGCCGTAAGGTAATATTTATATGGAAAGGATCTATATCCAGCACTCACCAAAGTTGAAGTGGATGAGGATGAAATGTTGGGAGATTATCTTTTACACATTTCCATCTGAACTCTGGAGGTGGGAATCGCCCTACCAACACATTTTGGAAACCAGCCTCCCCCAAGTGTTAATCTAAAAAAATACCCACCTTCCTAAGTGTGGTATACTCATCACTTTATAGCTATAGAATTTATTTCAAAAATTTCCCCCTTCTTATTAAAAAATGTAAATTCTTCACCTGGTTTATATGTCCCCATTTTTTTAATCGTATTCTAATTATCTCTTTCCTGCAGTTAACATTTTTGCAGATATTATTCTTAAGCCCCCAACAACTCCAAAACTAAAACCATCATTTATGTTGTTTTTTATTTTTTTTTTGCTACTGCCCTCCTCCATTATCTTTAGCTTTCCTTTCCACATAAATTTACAGAAGTTAGTGATTATGTGACAATGGTTAGCTGTAGAGTACCTTGCGTTACCTTTCGGCGGCTGCTGTTGCTGTAACAGGCGCTCACGTTCCTTCTGGAGTCGTTTGTTGAGGCGGCGTTGCTCCTCGAGCTCTCTAGACAGCCTGCGCACCTCCGTCTGCTGTGCAGATAGTTCCTGCTGCAATCCCCGTACCGTTGCCACGAGGTGTGCGTCTCCACTACGACCCACCCCGTGCTGGTGGCGAACACGTTCTGTTTGAAGGCGCAGCTCCATGTCTGATACACGCTCCTCATACTGCACCTGAACAGCAAGTCTTGGATTTTTAATTCTTAACAATCTGCAAGAATTAATATTCAGCACATATAAAATCTATTTCAGATGTGAATCATTTCTTTCCCCTAGAATAAAGCAAAAGCACTGTACAATTAACTCCTCTTGGATAGATGTCAGCAGCAGAGGATAAACTGCAGAAAAGATTTTAAGTGAAATAGTTGGTATTTATATATGTTTCAGGAAACTTGCATATAAAGTAATAAGAGAAACTGCAAGAAATTTGGCCCCATGAAAGATACACTTTCTACAATTGCATATCATAGGAATACACCTCCGTTAAGAGATGCTATTATAGTGTAGGAGGGAGTTACTTCACATTTCAACTAATGGGTTAAAGTCTTATGCCTGTGACCAGTATTACAACTGCACTGTTGATTAGTTGGTAATGAGATAAAATAACCAGCAGGTCGGTAGCTGCAGATCAGATGGTGCATGAAAAAGGTGTCTACTTACAGATTTTTTTTTTCATTTGATAAGATAACTAGAAGGTAGTGGAAAAAGTCAGATGCTGTATGGACATTTTCATGAAGAATGAATGTTGGGCTGTTAGGAATTGTAGTTATTTAGGAACAAAACCTGTTTAAGGTAGAAGGACATAGTGCACCAGTTGCAGGGAGGGAAAAATATACCTGAGCTTTAGCTTTAGGTAACTGCACTAAAGGATTGGGAACAACATGGTAATGAATATACAAGATATGAAGGTTGGAAGATAACTAACTGTTAAAATATTTGGTTACAATGAAAGAAAAGAAATGCCGTGAGGGAATAATCATAGGGAAAGGACAGATGAAATACACCCAACACTCACCAAAGTTGAAGGGAGGAGGGCAGCAGCAACTCAAAAAACAAAGAAAATATAATATTTCGTGCAAAAGTGTGAGTGCTGTGTGTATTTCATCTGTCTTTCAATGTTAAAATATTTGAATTTACTATCCATAATACACACAACAGCTTGTCACGTATCGAATGGACCCTGTTTGAGATCGTGCAAGGGCAGAAATATGTTCAGGCAAAATCAGAACAGGTGTCATCTGTCAAGGAATATAGTAAATCATTGTTACAGATCATAAAGAAGTAATCTAGGTAAAGCAGTAAGAATAAACAAAGGCAAACTATAAACCAAATGAAGGGAGATTAGTAATTTCAAGCTTACCAGATAGAAGCCATCTAGTTTCACAGGTTACATTTTGACCAATTTTCTACGGTCTAAACACTTATTTATATCTATGCATGAGCCATTCCAAATTTTGGGGTATAACGCCAAGGAATGAGGGGGGGGGGGGCGGACGAATTATGGGCAGTGACAAAGATTGTAACAGTATATTCTAAACTGTAACGACATATGAATAGGATGTGAAAAGACAGTGTTGCAACACCTGCTTGTCACATGTCAGCCTTAGAAAAATTTATTGGAACAACAGGCAATTCAGTCACAACCCTTATTAAAGTAAATAAGTTCAAAATAAAATAAAACATCACACAACATACATGTAAGCTTACTCTAGTGCCTCTTAACTTGCTCCAAGTAGCTAGGTTGATGTATGAACTTATTTCTCACTCTAGCCTGAAATAGACTAGACCATTCTACAAATATCAGAAAGTATATTTATTGAGCAAAACATGTTCTAATAATTTTGTCCAGCTACAGAACAAGACACATAATTTATATCATAAATATCCCATTGTGGTACCTCAATATTAACTTAACTGTATACTTTCATGAAGTTTCCTTCCCGAGTTTAATTCTTGTTGCTCAGGTTTTAGAGCAAGCTGACAACATATTCATTTGTACCCTTCATGTTCTATATAGGTGAGCCATGGACCGCTTAATTGATTTTTTTTAATAATAGTAAATACAAATGACATGTATGTAGTACAGTAAAATAGACTATATATCTGATAGAGTTTCCTGTAGAGATAAAGGATTGATACAGGAAATTCCAATATACCTAGTAAATTCAGATTTTGAGGAAAATTGCATTCAAATTATGTTTACACGCAATTGAGAAGATAGTGAAATCAAAGACATTTGGAGTCAAACTTAAGATTACATGTTTATATATTTCCGGAACAAACAAGTCAATACGGAATGTTTAACAATAAAGTGGGTTAGATAACACAGGCAATGAATCACTGAAAAACAACTGAAAGTTGATGTTAGTATGGGATCCTCAGAGTGCAGCAACAAGTATAATAAAATACAGCAGATTATATTACCATCCCATGGAAAGAAAAATTACTTTGACAAGGCACGGAGTTGTAGATAATGGCATGTGTAAGATTGACATGAAGTTCAAACTTGAGGACTGACTTGGATGTCTGTGCTCATAGAACAAATGACAATTCCATGTCTGAATACAGAATGAGAACTTATGACCAAGTTACTGATCAGATGAAAAGAATTACTAAGTATAATAAATCCTATATTTCATTTACTGTTCAACTCCAACTGTCAACATTTTGCTTTATATATAAAGGCTATCCTGAAAGTAACTTACATTTGTGCCTAGTGTGGAGATGGATGGGACTGGAGCTGCCATCTTGGCATCAAAACGTTGTTACACTGCATGCATCAAGCTGTTGTGGCATGTGGAATATGAATTTTATACTTTTTTCATTGTGAAATATTGAAACGTGCACTTCAATAGAAAATTCTGGGAGTGTTCAATGATTAGGTTTTTATGTAGGCAACTCTGTGAGATGTACGGGAGTGGAATAATGAGTGAAGGTGGGGTGAGGCAGTGGTGCATTCAGTTTAAAAATGGCCACATCAATGTTCATTGTGGTCGGCCTGGCCTTGTGACTGATGAATTGAAGGTAAAAATCAATGATAAAGTTTTTGAAAATTGCTGTTTAATGGTTACAGAATTCTCACTTCTTTGCCACCACATTTCATGAAGCTTACTGCATGAAACTGTATCAGAAAAGGTTGGTTATCATAGGTTTTGTGCATGATGGGTGCCAAAAAAATCTTGATGGAAGACCACAAAAAAACAGTGTCTTGCTGTATCACTGAATTTCCTTCAAACCTGTGACAAAGATGGTATTGCACTTCTCGACTGAGTAATATGGGAGATGAGATATGGGTAAATCATGTCAATTGTGAGACAAAAATACAGTCCATGCAATGAACACAAGTTCTCCCGGAAAATCAGTAAAATATTTGCTAATGTTGTCAGCCAGAAAGATTATGGTACTGTGTTTTTGGGATGCCGAGGAAGTGCTCCTTGTTGAATTCTTTGAACATGGCACAACAATTAACTCAGGAAGACATTGTGAAAGATTGAAAAAACTAAGGCAAGTGATACAAAACAAATGTCAAGGAAAACTGAGCATAAAAGTGTTGTTATTCACGATAACGCACGTTCACAAACGGCTAATCATTCGTGACAGCTCTTGACTGGAAAGTGTTTAATCACTAAACATACAATCTGGATCTGGCACCCAGCGAATACCACCACTTTTTCAGCAATTAAGACCTGGCTCGCAACACAGAACTTTAGCAGTGACATAGAACTTAATATGATGTAAACCAGTGGTTGAAATATAAGGTGGCAGATTTCTATAAAGATGTAGTCGAAAACCTTGTGCATTGTTATGATAAATGACTACTATGTAGAAAAAGAGTTTAAGATTGTCCCTTTCAAATTTATGTAATAAATATTCTTTTTCTTATTTTGTTGGTTTTTTATTACAAAATGCAAGTTATTTTAGGAAAGTTCTTGTAAAACAAGATTTTACTTTGTTGCCATTTCCACTAAAGTGCTCTATTTTTTCTTTTATTAGTTTGGCGATTCAAGGCAGAAGGAAACGCTTGTTGGAGATTTTGGGTATATGTATCTCGATATAATATTCGAGGGTAAACTTAATTGGGCAGAACAAATTGAGCAGGTGGTAAGAAAAGGTTTTAAAATCCTTCATTTATTAGTGGTGAGAGAATGAACCAGAGAAAAGAAGGAATTGAGTTACAAAATATTTGTGGTGTAATACGGTATCTACATTTTATGTAGCAAATATAGCAATTTGAAGAAGTACAAAGAAGGGCAGTGCCATGTGTTTGTGAAAATTACTGCAGAACACAATCAGTAATTGACATGATAAAGGGGATGGGTGGGAAACAACTGGAAGATGGGAGGCAGAGGAGAAGAGAATGCTGGGATTATACATCATGTATTTTGAATAATTGACCACAGTCAACAAGCTGGTACGTGATTTCTGGCATAAAGTGGTGGCAAAAATTTTCTTTTGTAAATAATGGAATTAGGGATTTTGAATTAGCTGCCAAGTGAAGTAATGAAAAATTTGCTAGAAGTATTGAAAGAATTTAAAAATAAAATTCATAATCTGCAAAAGTATGCAGTTGGGAAAATTGTTCTCGAACAATTGAAATACTGGGGTGGGGAAGGAGGAAGCAAAAATGGAAAAATACGTGTGTGCGCTATCACAATTAAACACCTTGAGTGCTTGCAGGGTCTGCTCGGCTTCCTTCCCCTGACGTTCTCTTTCTAGTAACTGTGTCTCAAGTTCGTGAAGTCTGGTCTCCAATTCCTTGACACGAGGTGATACTTCCGGTGATCCATGTGATAGCACTCCTGAAAACTGTGCCGCTGCTGGATTGCGCTTCACAATGCGCTCCAACTCACGAACCTATAAAAAGCATACGAATATTCAAAACAATAAACACAAACAGTACAGAAAATGTGTAGTAATCAAACAATTTATGGGATTTGAACAGAAGGTCAGTCTTTTTAATGTCCAACACCGACACACTCATTATGCTCAGCAAATCACTCTCTCGTTTTTCACTACAGTTTGTGATTATTTGATGTACAAGGAGTGATATTTATAAAGTTGGTAATATGGTATTAATAGATTTGACTTTTGTAAATTAGATATTGCTTATTATATGCACTACAGCCACTTGCCCAACCACCCCAACTAAAACAGAGATCATCTAAGAGAGATTGATGGTATTTTTGTTAGTAAATATATGCTGTTCATAGAATTTAGGTATTTAGAAAGTATCTACAACTGCACTCTGCAATTCACATAACTGAGGGTGACCGAGGGTACTTTGAACCAGATCTGATCTCTACTCCGTGCATGCCAATCTCAAGTGTACATCACAGACATATAAGCATCTGTACAGCACCTAATTTCTCTAATCTTATCTTTTCCACCACAACAAATGAAATAATTCATAGCACTCATAAATTAGTGAATGTTCACATGTTTGCCAATAAATTTGAATGAAACCTACATTGTCTGGCTATGACACAATCCCAGACTAATCTATGAATAAATTCTGTGTTGCTTCATAGGGGTTGGGGCAAACAGTCACCCATATCATGTGGCTTTTCTCTGTGTTTTCCATGTACTGTCAACCAATTCCTTGCAATACGAATCCTTAACAGCACAACAGTAAAACAAAAAAAACTATCCTTCAAATTTTCACCTATGAATCACAGTCTACAACCCAAATTTATGTACATGCCCCATTTCATGTTATTTTGTATGGTTATGCTCAAAAATTTCAGGGAGTCAACCATGTGAATAACTGAAACTTTTAACATATTACTCCTAAACAAAGAGATTCTTTTTGTTAGTTATTCACATTGCCTTTCACTTTTTGTAATTCAGTGTAAGTTGCAGTTGTAAACTTGCACTTACTTTGCAAGTTTAATGCTGAGTCAATGTTATTACTGCTGCCAACATTTCGGCACCTAACCTTCCTCAGTGCTACAACTGTGGTCTGCTCATAGCTACTCTATCTTACTGATCATTATAATTTTTTTTCCACTGGAAATAAGCAATCTTCAAACAATTCTGAAACAGTTGGCGCTTCCTCCGCTGGAATGTTGGTGAAATGAAAAACTACACCTAAGCTGATAAGATCATCATGTGAGAGGGTAACATTCTGTATCCTGTCCACGAAATACATCAAGTTTATGATATAGGTCTCTGTGAAATCTACAAGTGGTTCGAATTTCATTGCTAGAAACTTTGCTAGTCCATATGGAATCAATAAAACTAACAACTGGAACCATATTCCAATGGAATAACAATCATAATGAGCAGTAAGAACGAGTAGATATGGCAAACCCCAGTTGTAGCCCTGAGGAAGGTCCCAGGTTGGGTGTCGAAAAGTTTTCACTCTATCAGGCTGTGTCGAACACAAGGCTTGCGCAAACCCAGCCACTTCTGTTAACTTGAAAAAGGGTTTTACTCGAAATATTGTATTTTCTTTGTTTGTGTGTTGTTTTGTGTATCTGCTGCCCTCCTCCCTTCAACTTTGGTGAGTGTTGGGTGTATTTTATCTGTCCTTTCCATATAAATATTGCCTCGCGGCAGTTCTTTCCTTTCATTGTTACCTATATATATATATATATATATATATATATATATATATTCCTGCTATCAGTTACGTGAACATAATTACTCTAGTCTATATAAGGCAAGTCAAAGTTATATTCTAGTATTATCATGTGATTCTAAAATGGATGAGTTATGTCATTTACATTATTTCTTAATGCATCAGCGACAGTTATGTCGGCATCTGTTGTACAGTAGTGATGCCTACCATAAATACTGTCCTGGCTATGCTGAATTTATCCCATGTGATTTCACTGAACTAATTAGTTTTTAGATGGGATGAGGTCAGTCACAAATGTACATAATGCAACTTCAGGAATTTTAGATTGTCTCCTGCATTGGAACACATGCATGTTGCTATGGTATTCTACAAAGGATATAGAAAATGACTCATCACTCACCAAAGTTGAAGGCTGCGATGAATGAAAAGCATATGAAAGCATATGAGATGTTCAAAAACATATACAATCTTTCAGTTTTACACTTCATGCATGTGATAGGTACCAAGTCATATGGTTTGGGAGGTGTGCACACACCGATATTTACCACATAACTGGCAGGGCAGCGGAAGATGGGGTAGGGGAGGAGGTGATAAGGTTTAAAACCAGAATATTGTATATGTTATTGTTCGTCTCGTATGTTTTTCAGCTGTCGCAGCCTTCTACTTTGGTGAGTGATGAGTTATTCCTTTGTTATTTATATTGCCTAAAAGCCATTTTCTTTTTCCTTTGTATCATTAATTAGTCTTCTACAGATTTAAATGGCAATTACAGATTATGTACAAGAAATTTGCCTAGGTTACTTCCCAAAGAATGATCACACATGTTTAATTTTGATGATATAGTTCCTACATACTGGCATACTGAAGCTTTGATAATACACCTTACCAAAAAAACTCTTTGTACCCCAGCATAAAAAATAATTGAAAAATACTATCAGTACGGACGGGATGAAAAAATGTTTTGGATTCCAGAAACATTTTAAACAGAGGATAATTCAGTCATGTATGAGAATGTTACATCAAATTTTAACCATCACCATATAATTATTGAGCTATTTGTATATAATTTGATGAACGTAATGATTGCCCTAATATTCTTTATGTTGTAAATAACAACTTATGATAAATTTGTTTTGTTTCAAAAGTGACTAAATAAGTGAAAAAAAAAAAAATAAGTAATATAAATATAAAGATAGTAAAAGTGATGTGGATATAGTTTGACCAATAAAGTCACAATCCTTCGGTGCATGATGTTAACTTATGTTTCAGTAGCTGCCAGATGTCGGAAACTTTCGTAATTCTCAAAATTGTACACAGAGTATATCTAGCATTGCAAAGAACAATGTCAAAAGAAAGTCCAATTTAACTTTGTAGCATTCTGTTAGGTGGGAGGGGGACGGGGGAAAATTCTCCAACATTCCCTCATGAGTGTGTTAATTCACCATCACAAATTAACATTGCAACAATTGATATTCTCACTACATACTATACAAGTGGTTTTCACAAACAAGCTTTAAAAATGTCAAAACTCTGTGAACAACCAACTGTCTTACCTGGCGGGTGGCATCTTGCAACTCGCTAGCCTGACGACGCGCAGCTTCTTCAGCAGCAGCTGCTCTTGCTCGCTGTCGACTCAGCTCTGCATTCAACTCGCCAACACTGGCCTCCAGAGCATCCCTCTGCAATGCAGAGTCACATCTCTCCTTCTCTTTAGCAATGCGTACCTTCTTCATTTCCTCCTGTGCAGTTGCTAGCTCTCGTCGCAAGGAGCGCATTTCACGCTCTAACTCGGCCACATGGGCCACATCCTGCAAAATCATTTGTATATCAGAAATTTAAGCATCTATAGAATGCCTGGCTACAGTTTCATTCCACTGATGATTCCTCCAAAATAGAACCCAACCATAATTTTTTTTCATACAATGATACTGCAGCATATTTTTACTTACTTGAGTAAGTTGTTAAAAAACTTAAAATTTGAAGATCAGCTAATTATACAGTATAAAAACAAGTAGTAAAAGTGAAAGTAAATCCACCATTAATTAAAGATGAAAGTAGGACAAGAAGGATGTAAAAAGAACCACAGATGCACTGCTGGCCTCCTGCCTTTATTTTTGGCAAGTGCTGGTTTTACTTTCCTAATTGCTCCTTGTTTTCATATTGCCTAAGAGTATTTTTTAAATATTATATTGATTTTATAAGCAGATGGTAAGTCAAAATTCTGAATATTGTTGTGAGATAATGGCAGTTATCTATATATCAATCTAAACTTTTTGTTCATGCATATTTGATCCATGTAAAAAAAAAAAAAACTCTCTGGAATGATGAATTGCTGGTGAGGAATATCTCTGGACCAAGAGTTGTCATTAAAGAAGCAGGAAAAGGGGGGGGGGAAAAGATTTGATTAATTGAGAAAAAAATGATTATTCTTTTGTTTCTATGGTGAGGCTTGAGAATGAACATAGAAGAGATTATTGGAGAGATTAAAAGTAAAAATGGAAGAAACTTTGGAGCTGAAGGATAAAAAGATGATGATTATATGAGATATCAGTGGAAATAAACCCTTTAATTCAAATTGAAGCAATCTGTGAGATAAAAAAAGTACAGACTTCAAGTGATTTATATTTTTTTGTAGTGTTGAACATGGAAGGAAGACACAAGAACATTGGAGCCGAAGTGGGAAGAGTTTATGGAGATAATAAAAAAAAATGTTGAAGAAATACTTATTACAAAACAGAGCTCACATACTTCAATAAAAAGGAGGTAAAGATATTGGTGGTAAGAAAACACAACAGAGTTAAGAGACAGCAGGGCAGTAGAAATACTTAAAACAACAAAGAATTAATAGTACCAAAGAGGGAAGCCAAAGATGGGTTTATAAAGAATATTATTGGTGCAGGGCAATCACTGAATGATGCATCTAGAAATTTCTGTGGCTATATTAGAAAACTAATGGGAAGGTATTTGGATCATTGTTGATTAAGCTGTAGAAAAAGTTACTGACAATATAAAACTGGCAAAGATATTTGGTGACTGGTCTAATGAGAACGTTACCAAATATCATCCTGAGATGGAAGATAGTGAATCATAGGACCATCTCCATGCAAGTGAAAATGATCTAACTACAAAATTTGAAATAGAAAATTATGAAAGAACTAAGAAAGTTAAAAAAGGACAGAGAAGATAGTGTAGGTATATGAAAGGTATTGGGATAAAATATTGTATCTTATCTTGAAATATTATTTAGATTGAGTATGGACTCTTGCTGCTTAACAGAGGACTATAAAAGGGCAACAATAATACTGGTTCATAAAGGAGGAATGACAAATAGGGTTGAAAACTACAGGCCAATTAATTTTAATTAGCAATAGGTAAAATGACAGATATAATACTATGCAAATGCTTCAGAAATGTCTGTGAGGAAATAAACTGGTTTGCAAATTAACAACAAGGCTTTAGGGAAGGATATTCATGTGAATCTCAAACGGAGGGCGATATGCAAGATTTTCAAATGAAATGAACAAGGGAGAAGGGGAGGCATGTTGATAGTTGATTTGGCAGAATGAGGAATAAAGTGATATTAAATAATGAGAAAATTGAGTACAGTAAGAAGTTACTTGCTGAGCAGAGAAATTTTTAAAAGGAAGAAAGCAAAGTGTTGGGGTAGGATATGCAGTACCAAAGGAACATGGGAGTGCCACAGGGTAGTGTATTGAGACGATTCCTATTCATTAACGAATGATTGTGAGACTGGTTTACAGTCCAAAGTTTGGTTGTTTACAGATGACATAACGGTATATAACAGGATCTAAACTCGAGAAAACTGAAAAGATGCAGGGTGACCTGAATAGTATATCTAACTGGGTAGGTCAACATGAAATGAAGATAAATGCCAGGAAGAGTCAGCTTACTAGAGACACAGATAAAAAACTAAAGGTTTTTTTTTTCTTTCTTTTTTTTATTATAGGATGAGGACATAATTGCTTGTTGAAGGCTTGAAGTGTAAATATCTTGGCATAACATTTGATAAGAAACTCAACTGGACAGGACACAATGGGCAGGTGGTAGGAAATGGTTTTAAAATCCTTCATTTACTGGAGAAGGTGATGATGTCATAAAGCAGCTGGATTGGGAGTCATTGGAAGAAAAAGGGAGGTTGAAGAGAGTGCTGGGAGTGGACAAGACATATATGTTGATGATTAACTTTGGGAAAGGTATTGGCCAAGAATTAAGAGTAATGCATAGAGTGGAAAAGATGAGTGCAAGCTGGCACTCAGTTTCATGTAAACTTTTCTATTGTGGCTAAGCATGTCAGGGATTGTAATAAATTACTAAAGGAAGTGATGAATAATATACCAAAAATGTCGAAGTAATTTAAAATTAAAATTCATAAAGGGCAAAAGTAGATGTGTAGGAATATCCACTTGAAGTATATAAGATAATAATCATAATATTACAGAAGGTGTTAGCTGGTTGAGTCTGGCAGTGGAACCACTTTCTGTATTGTCTATACTAAGATTAGTAAGAAAACAACTTCATAAAAGAATATATATGAAATGAAGAGGAAGGAAAAATGGACAAGACTAAGTACATACAGAAAACCAGAATATATTTGTTCAAATTAAAAAAAAAGAATTTTATACAATTAACCTACTTATACACACAGGAATGCAAAATCTAACACACACTAAGAAAACAAATATTACTATTCATGACTATACTAAGAAAATAGTAGCACAATTGCTGCAGCTGTCCAGAAAACAAGGTAGTGCCCAAAAGCAGAGAAACTGTAATGTAGCAAAAGCTTTCTACCACTTGACAAAATGCAGCAAGTAAAGCTTTTAGCATGGAGTTAAGCTGCATAAAATTGAATATAATAGTAAAGTAATTTTCAAGCTAAAAATTGGTTCGGTATCGGGTTGTACAGAATAGCCAAACATCCCGAAAATTCCGAAGTATACAGATAATTAAAATAAGCATATTGATATAAGGAATGTACAGGCATATTTTTCTTTTTAAAGCTTTAGCCTGGTTGAAAAGTTTTATTATGCACGAGGTTTAATAGGAAAAATCATTCAGCTGACGAGACGTGTGAGCAATAGATTTCGAGCTAGCAATGAAAAGGCATTTATTTAAATAAACAAAAGAAATCTAACGAGGGCAAGGTATTATCAGCATATCGTCTGCTTGGAGGTAAAAGTCACTAAGTGCAATTTTTTTTCCAAATTCGAGAAAAAGACATTGTGTGTTGATGTAATCATTTCCCATAAGTATGAAAAGTCACTAAGTGAATATAACTGCTTTAAATGCAAATCAGAGAATGAGAAAAGTCACTATTTAACTATTGAGAAGTTTCGTAAAAGTTAAAGTTCATCATAGTCACTTGATGAGTTTTACCATTACATGGTTTCTGTAGGTTAGGGCACTTGGTGAATTTCCCCCTAGCGGTTTTCTTTGGAACTACATATCTCTCTTTATCCAATTCAACCTGTTAACTACAAGTGAGTTATGGGTTATCCCAATAAAAACATTGTTGTGTTTATTTTGTTCGTTAAAAGTGCATTGTAATCACTTAAAAATGCTCAGTCGCGGTAAAAAGCTAGTTGCTTTGTGCAAGTCTAATGAAATTAATAATAAGGAAAAGGAATCATTAGATGAGAATGGAAACAACAATAGAAACCAGGAGTTTATGATTGAAAACACTGCAATCACGCTAAGCTTTTTCTCTACATGTGCATTACTTATTATTCTTTAAATTTAGGAAAACATTGCCCTTAATGAAGACGAAATAGATAACCTGCTCTTAGATTCTGGGTCAGAGTATGTACCTTCTCCTTCAAATTCAACTCTTGACGTTTATTCAGATGAGTTTACTGATCGAGAAAATAATGAAGTATGTTTTTCTTTTATAAAGTATCCGTTATGATTTGCTTCACACACAATAATAACTAATTGTTTTTATATGACTTATAGGAAACGACAACTCCAACATTAGAGAGCAGTAGCCAAAAGAAAAAAAGAAGCCGATGGAATAAAGCCAATCCTGAAACCTAGAAGTGCAATACAGCGAAGAAAATGAGAGCTGAAGGTCTTCCTCATTTCACAAGGTGTGGTGAACGCCCAGCCAAGGTACCAAAAAACATTAATTGCAAATGTCGATTTAAATGCAGTGATCATTTTTCCAAACAAGACCGAATTGAAAGCTGTCGAATATTTTGGGCGTTTGATTATAATAGACAAAAAGATTTCATAGTTAAATCTGTTAAAATAGTCCCACCAGCTAGAAGATTTGTAAAAGCTTCTAAGCCTCGAAGTGAATCAAGGCAATATTTTCTCAAAAATAGCAAAGGGGAGTTCAGGGTTTGCAGCTCATTTTTTCAAGCAACTATTTGTATTTCCAATGGTCCCATTAATAAAGCACTTTCCGCTATCACACCTTCAGGGACATTTGGCGGGATAGACAAAAGGGGAAGAAAGCCTCCACCCAATAAAACCCAGCCTATTGAAATAGATTATGTCAAAGACACACATAAATTCTTTTCCTACTGTAGAATCTCACTACACTAGAAAAAATAGTGAGAAAAAGTATTTATCTAGCGATTTAAATATTTCCTCAATGTATAGACTTTACAAAGAATGGTGTGAAATCAAAAATATAAATACTGTTAGCATCCATCAGTATAGAAAAATCTTTTGTACAGAATTCAATTATTCCTTTTTTGTGCCCAAAAAAGATCAATGCATGTTATGCAGCAAATAGAATCTTGCTAAAAAAGAAAACCATTTAGGTGAAGATCTGGAGGAATCCTACAATACTCACATAGAAAGAAAAACAGTTTGCCAAAAAGCCAAAAGTAAGGACAAAGAGCGTGCAGAATTTGATACAGCTTTCAAACCTTTACATTTGATCTGCAAAAAGTAATGCAGCTCCCAACATCTGCGGTTTCCCAATTTTATTATAGCCGAAAAATTTCAGTGTATAACTTGACTTTCTTTGAAAGCAAAAACAAAGAAGGAAGTTGTTTCTTTTGGAATGAAATAAATGGGAAAAGAGGCTCTAATGAAATTGGATCTATTATAATGAAATTTATATCCATGCTATCCCCTGGGATAAAAGAAATCTCCTTATTTTCTGACACCAGCAACCAGCAAGTCGTCGCTGCTCTTCTTTATACTGTTGTGAGATCAAGCCATTTAGAGGTGATTGAACATAAATTTTTGGAATCCGGCCATGTGATTCCATGCATTCCACGATAGAAAGGAAAACGAAAAATCAAGAGATATTTATGATGAATGATTATAAACGAATATTTGAAGGAGCCAGAACAGGAAAAAATACGACACCCTACAAATGCTTTGTGCTGAAGTATACAGATTTCTTAGATTGAGGAAACCTCAGTTCTAAGATCATGAAAAATTAAAAAAAAACTGATATAGAAGAAAACAAGGTTAATTGTCTAAAAATCAAATGTTTCAAATTTTTGAAAACAGAACCAAACAAAATATTTTATAAGTACAGTCACAAAGACGACTACAAGGCCTTAGATATTAATAGCGCATCAAATCGTGGAAGACCACGAAGCAATGACAACTGTTTCCCAGCTCTCGTCCCTGCCTATAGTGTCCAATTAAAGTTAAATAAAGCAAAGAAAAAAAGACTTGATCCAACTTTGTGGCAAAGGAGTCATTCTAGAGGAAGTCCAGCAGTGGTATAGAAATATACCGTCTCTAGAAACTTCAGATGAAAGAGCTCCAGAGCGTTGTATAGATTATACAAGCGATGAAGAATGGACTCTCGAGTAATTTTGACCTGAAAAAATGTGTATAAGATTTTTGCGTGTATTATACTGTATGATATTATATTTGTTTAGTGTTTTTCTCTGATTACAAAATATTTGTGAAACATTTCTCTCTGTAAATAAAAAGATTATAAAAAAATCATATTTTATTTCACTAACACCAACTAACATATTTGAAATATTGTTGGGAGGTAAAACTCATTAAGTGCGAAAATTAAATTTTCGTTCACTATGAGTCAAGTGTTAATTTAAAAAAAGGTAAGATAATTTAAAATTACTTTAAAAAAAAAGGAAATTGAGTGGAAATTTTGAATGATTTATCATTTTCCTATTTTTAATGAGCGTATCCCCATTTTTTGTTCTCCTGAAAAATTTTGATTTTGTTACTTAATGACTTTTACCTCCAAGCAGACGATATAAATAAACTTGAATATGGAATTTCTATTCCATAAACCAATTTTAAATGAGAAATATTAATATTCAAGAATGTTCAACTCCCAGAAATTAAAATAGTAATCCAGCCAAATTTAGGCTTAAAAGAGAGGTAATTAAATATGAAACAATAATAGGGTAACTATAGATAGATAATGTTAATTTAAGTAATTGAAAAAAGAATTATAGATGCTAACAAACACTACACAACAAACTTTATAGCACGATTCTAAAAAAAAAAAAAACGAGATGTTAACCAAAAGAAAGGGCAAGAAAAGATCCAGTCTGAAAACAGAAAATGTAGTCTATTAATATTCTTAAACAATAAGGTATGGAATTTCAAAGAAAAAATTTGAATCTGATGCTTAGTTTCACATTCTAAGGTACTGAATCTAAAGAAAAATAGCTTCAGATATAAACAATATCTCAAAGAAAGAGAAAATTACAAGAAATCGTCTGTTGTAAGTAACTTCACCCCAGATGAAAAACGCCATCTTTAACAATTATTAACAGCTATTCTTTTTCAGTACAGTTAACCATAAAAAAAATTATGCGAAGTAAGTCATAAAAAATTTTCACGAGTAAATGTGTTGGAAAAAAAACAAGAAGAAAAAGAAATTAAATCTACGAAATGTCAAAACTTGGGAGATATGTTAGAATTTAAGTATCATGAGAATAGGAGAATTTTAATATTCACAGTAAATGAGAGAGTCACCATGAAAGTTGCCAGTTTTTGTATATTCCCGGGACAATGGTACAAAAGGCAAAGCCAGAGCTGCCGCTTGATCAGTTATTAAACAGATTTTACGTGTCAAGGCTAGAACTGTGTCAGTCTCAGTAATGAAGTGAATTTTAGAGAAGCAATGTAAGTGATAGGAAAATTTCAGAGAAAAACTCAACTTAGAATTCTGGGGTCGAACATTTGTTTCAAGCTCACTCGATGTGTTTGCAACATGATTAACAATGCATAAGTGAATATTGTAATTTTGGTGTATGTTTGTTCGGACAATGTTCAGGTGGATTGAGTCAGAATGAAGTTCGCATTTGAAATGTATTAATTTTCCTGATACCAGTGATAGCTTCAACATTTTTTCAAAATAAATACAGTGTTAATTTAGTTCTGGTACAATGTTTCTCTTAATCATAGACTGTATTATCACTGGGGAAGCTTGCAGTGTAAGAATGTTTATTCTAAAGACTACAGGGAATCTGGCGAACAAATCTAGGCAAGAACTAATCAAATAGCAAAGTTGATAGCTAATAAGAAGCATCTCCAACCCCGAAGACTAGTTTTTTTATTACAAAATATCTAAAGCATGACAATATACAAATTTAACTGAACTGGATGTATGAAACTGAAATTGTGATTCTCACAGTTATAACTGGTTTCCAGTGAAAAAAAAGGTAATCATCCAAGATTCTGGACCACATAAATGAATATGTCATTCATAAGAATGCATGATGAGGACAGTGTACCTAATGTACCTACACTGGAAAGTACTATAGGAACACAAAGTGTTGTCATAATTTTCTTTTAACCAAATTATGCTTGAATTGTGGAATGCACATGGAATTAAACTGGCACAAAATACAATACCGAAAAGAAGACAGAAGTAATAATTATAAAAATAGCAAGTAATTGTAACATTTATCAAACAGACTGCACTGCTGGGAGAGCAGCCCCGCGTAGTGTCTAACCTGTGGCCGAAAACGGACTGCTTTGGACGGCGTTACGGGTGATTTTGGTGACTTAGCTGTCTGCAACCGTGCTTGTAATCTCTCCAGATCAGAACGCAGCTCACTCACTGTTCCTTGCAGCTGGTGCTTCTCTGCCTATAGGCACCAAAAATGTTAGATCCTCAATTAACCATTACTATCAGAAGTCAACAGCTAACTTATAATATTTTTGACAAATGCATCCAAGTAACTACAATGAAGTTACAGTCCACAGCCATTTTTACTCTGAAACACATCTTAAAGCAGTTTCCATTAAAGGTAAAGTAAAAGTACTGAGAGTAAAATAAGCAGTTATGAAACCATTGTTCAAAAAATGTGAAGTGACATGTAAAGATAACTACAATCCATTTTTTTTTACACTCAGAGTTCTCACAGATTTCTGAGTGTCCTTCTGCATATATATACTTTATATATTTCCAGATTACCTTTCACTCTTTTTCTTTCACATGTCCAAAAATACTTTAATTCTTGTACTCCCACAAGTTTTATACCTCCATAAATACCACAGCAACAAGTGAAAGTCAAGTAAAGTCTCTCTGGATTCAGGACTTCAAAAAGAACTCGTTTACTGTTTGCCAATAATGGTAAAAAGAGAGCATATTCACAAAACGATGGATATAATAATAGCTAGAGCATGACACTGAGATTGATTAACATTTAGGCCTGGAATTAAAGACGACATTTTAATCACCAGTCTGGCTATCCAGATTTCTCTTGTTCATCAATTTGTGGAATCGTTTTAAGAAAATGCCATAGTTGAATTCCTTCACTTTCCTTTTCTCAGTCTTCTCCTAGTTCTGATGACCACACTGACAATTTTTAAAACAGAATCACATAATGTGCTTTCTGCAAAGGAAGTTCATTTAGTTCTAGAATCATTACTAACTTTATCTTACTACGTATTGTGAGTAATTTTTTCATTCTCTGTACTATCCTGAGCTTGATACTCACAGTTATTATGTAACTGTATCTTACCATGTATTGTAAGTAATTTTTTCATTCCCTGCACTATTTTGAACTTGATAAGCACAAGTTTTCTCTTGTCAATCCACTTCTATGGAGGCATAGCAATTATCATAATACTGTGTCGTTTCATGTTTTTAGGTGTTGAATCATAATCCAAAAAAGTTATTTTCCAAATAATCATTATGTCATGGAAGCAAAGATTTGAATTAATTTGGATGTCATCATTCCTAAAACTAAACTCAATAATCAAATGTGGCGTTAACTGGATGGAAGGAAAGTAGGTCAACTGCAGTTAAGAAATCTTTTACGATGTAAAAAAAAAATCACTCACCACAGCTTCACCTGCCTGTTGCCGCCACTTCTCCATCTCTTCTCGACTGGCATGTAGCTCTGCCTCCAACTGTGAGATTCGTTTGTCCAAATCCTCTGATGACACTACTCCCTTCATTGCCCCAAGTTGCTCTCTGGCCTTAGCCTGTTCCTGAAAAAGGTTCATAATCAATTTTTGAACATTAAATAGTTAAATTTATCATCAAACAGAATGGAAAAAACTTCTATAGAGACTATGTGTAACAAATATTCTGAGATGTGTTTAGTGTATCGCCTTGATTTTATTTACATGTTCCATACCACAATAAAGCATAATTTACATAACTGTATTATGTATGCAGAAAATATTGTAAATGAAATAAATTCAATTCCTAAGTACTGAACTAAAAACAAGTAAGGTGCTTCATGATAAGTGTGAAGCAGAATTAACTAAGTTCAGCTTTAACTATCCCAGAAAAAATTGTTTTTGAAG